>JAODAL010005099.1:0-147909 GCA_025379985.1 Phyllomedusa bahiana
ACAAAAAAATAAATAATATATATATAATATAAATAAATATATATATATATATATATATATGTATATTTAACCTTCTTTACACCAGCTCCTTCCCCCTACATTCCCCTCCCACTCCTTTCCCCTTTCCTGATTTATCTTGTTATTCCCCTACGTTGGGGGTATTGTTTGTTTGTTTAACATTTTGAAAACATTAATAAAAATAACGTAAAAAAAAAAATCCGGAAAAAAAAACACCAAACTTATTTTTGGCGACAAACGTGAAATAACTTTATTAGCGCCAAAATCCGTAAAACGACTACAAGATGACATATAAATGCAATGATGTGCTTTATATCCCCTTTTGTAGGGCGGAGTTACACCCAATGGCTTAATTTACGCATACATAAAGACAAGCAAAAGACGTGGCAAAAAAATGCAAATCACGGCAAAAAAAACTGCCGTTTTTCCAGCTGCTTTTGACAGGCAGTGGACAGAAAACTCGGTTTCATGAACGTTTTTAGTAATTCGTTTTCAGGTCGTTTTTTTGTCCACTGCAGGGTAGACATAGCCTTGATCATCTCCCACCAGGGCTGTGGGGTCGGCAAGCCAAAGCCCCGACTCAGACTCCTCAATTTCCCAAACCTCCGACTCCGACTCCTGACTCCCTCATACACGGCGCATGTTTAAGTGATAACTTTACCGTAGTAAAATGGTGACATCAGTCTGTTTATCACCTTATGATACAATAATCAAGCTATTTTATACACTGACAAGCAAAATGGTAACAATGTTTTGATCTTTTGAACACTTGTGGGTAGAGTTGATGAAAAAGCTGTATTTGTATCCAAGTCTAGTCTGCACCAACATTAGGAAAGTGTAGAAGAGACCTGGGATCAGATTTTGGTCAAGACCTGCTTGAATCTGATTCAGAGCCCAGAAGGATTCAGGCAGCATTTAAAACCAAAAGGTGGATTTACCAAATACTAACAAAGTAATAAAAAACAACATTTTGATTTTTAGGAGCAAAACAGTAACAATGCAGTTACATGACAAGAATCTACAGAACTAAGCAGATGCTAAATACCTGCAAGTCAAATTTATGTATAAGATCGGTAAGATGACTGTATATAAAACTACAGAAGCCTCATGTACAAAGCTGTAGCAGATGGTGAAATATGGAGCCTGAAAGTTTAAAACATTGTTACCATTTTGCTTATCAGTGTAAAATATATTTATTGGATATGATTTTAGAACACAAAAAAATGGTAAATGTGCAAAACACTGCAGGAACATTTGTGGAGTCTCTGAATTTGTTCTGAGAAATAGTATTGCCTCCATCAGATCCTGCATACATGACCTCACATCTGATCTCATTATTTCCAGGCTAGAGAACGGCCTCTCTACACTAACTTGGGTGGTGGCAAAGCGGTGACCACAGGGGCAACATTTCTAACAACGTCAGGGTATAAAGGAATTGCCTCAGCCAGTTTTGATGAATGGTTGAACTCTTCTACTACTATAAAAGCAGGTGAAAAATTTTGCTGAAATCTGATTGCCCTGGGAGCAGAATCTTTCTCCTGTGGAAATGCTTTGCCTCCTCCATGTCATCAACTACACTCCTCATCTGATGAGGCTGAAGATACGGGAGCAGTAGCATTGGCCGGAATTTGTTCTGAGAAATAGTATTGCCTCCATCAGATCCTGCATACATGACCTCACATCTCATCTCATCTCATTATCTCCAGGCTAGAGAACGGCCTCTCTACACTAACTTGGGATGGGGGCAAAGCAGTGACCGCAGGGGCAACATCTCTAACAATGTCAGGGTATAAAGAGTAACAATGTCCAGCGCGTACTTCTAAAGTGTGGGGGAGCGTGGTTCCCTTCACTTTATCAGCGGCGCATAAGTGCCGCGAAGAAGTGACGTCCCCTCTCTCTCCCAGCATACAATACGTGCCCATTGTTCCCCGGAGGAGATGGATGTAATTCATAGCTCTATGAGAGCTGTGAATTACTGTAATTGCGGGGCACATTTCGGGCGGATTGAAACGCAAATACGTGACAAAATTCCCCCCACAATTACACCGTGTGAACATACCCTAAGTGTTCCTTTTATTTTTCTCTCGCTGGCTTCAAACATGTAGGCAAACGTAAATAACCACTTACTAAATACTTTTCTGTCCCCATTTGGAAAGATAAAGCAGGGTTTCTAGTCTGCTTGTTTACAGATATTTCCTAGATTACTGATAACCTCTGTGCTCTAGCAGCAGTAGCCAGGCTTGCAACTTACTCCCTGCTACATATCTTATCAGCAGGAGGGGGATGGGTGACTGGATTTGGGTCTCTCAGGCTCCGCTCTATCTTCATTATTGATGGCCCTGTGCCGTTCTTCCAGGACTGCAGAGCACATAGTTGTAGTCAATGCTTCATATTGCCCCAATGCTGCTGTGACTGGTTGTTACAGAAGCAGGTCAGTATTTTGAAGCAGCATTTCAAAGCAAAAACCAGATCATGTCTGGGACACTGAAGACTAACATATCTTTCTACGGGGGGCTGCTGTTTCCCCGAAAATAAGACCCCTCCGAAAGTAAGACATAGCAGAGATTTTGTTAAATTCCCTAATATAAGGCACCCCCCGAAAATAAGACATAGCGGAAATCATTAGAGGGTTGAAGGACCTGTGCAGAGAGGTCATGTGACTGATGTCACCACAGGTCCCGAACATGCAAAGGAGAGTAGACAGAAAGTACATGTAAGTAATAGAGGGAAGAGGGGGGAGAACAGAGCAATGATACTGACACACATCTCACAGGATGGCTGAGGGGGCATGCTGGGACTTCTAGTTCTACAAGTCCCAGCATGTCACATTTGCCATCCTTTGAGATAAGTCACTGCAGCTGCCATAAAATGTCCTTTACATCCATATATCCTATGGTTTGTGACTGTAAACCTTAAGAATATATATATACATACACACACATGTATAGTATGCTATAATTTATTCATGGAAAAATAAGACATCCCCTGAAAATAAGACATAGCGCATCTGTAGGAGTAAAACTTAACATAAGACGCTGTCTTATTTTTGGGGAAACAGGGTCTTTGGCTTTGTGTTTTTTTTTGTTTCTATGGCAACAAATGTTACATCACATGAAAGCCTTGAGTGTCTAATATAGGTTTTCAAAATTGTGTTTGTAGCTTATGGCAACAGTGATCTAGGCACGCGGGAAAAGAAAATGGCGGTGTCTAAGGCGATATTCACAGCAAATGAAAGCAGAGGAGTGATAAAATTCTTGTTTCTGCAAGGAAAGTCCACGAAGGATATTCAAGGTGATATGTTGCAGACATTGGGGGATCGATGCCCTTCATATTGTACAGTTAAAGGGGTTGTCTCATCTTAAAGTTTCATAGGATGCATGAATGAAATAATGCTGCTTTGCTCTGTCACTTCCTGGTCAAGCTGTTTGTAATTAGCATATGAGCTCCCTGTATTCAGACTTCTGTTAATTAGATCAATCTCATGCTGTCAGGACCAGGGAAGCTTCTGAGTTAAAGTAAACGGTAGTAACTACTGTCTTTTGTCTGAAAGATCAGATAACAAACAAGCTCTCCCTGCCCGGGAGTTTGTGCGCGCGATCGTGTGCTGATGCACTCCCTCTATCAATAGAACAAAAGCAGAGGAAAGAAGTCAAGGGGTCGGTCACTTGGGGAACAAAAAAGCCCCAGAAGGCGATAAAATCACTTGTGTCCTCAACCAAAAAAAAAAGAGCAAAAAAAATTTTGAAACGTCTTCATTTATTGTTTCCAACATGTTGAAAGCTAACTTTGAGCGAGACAACCCTTTTAAAAACGGGGTTTTCCAAATTTAAAAAACGGCCATTATCACCAGTGTTTGGGAACCCCTGCGAAGGAGGGGTTGTTTTCCGGGAGATTTTTTGATGCTGTGCACAACCTCGTATTGAATAATCGTCGAGTTTCAGCGGAAGGATAGCAGACATGTGAATTTCGCGTGAAATTGTTTGTGTCATTATCCATGAAAAAACTATCCGCAAAGTGGGTCCCCATTTGTCAGTGTTTCCGGACTGATGAGAACTTCCGGGGGTCGATGGTAACTATGGATAACCCGGTTTATTTGTTACCCGAAAGAGGAGCATCAGGTGTAGGCACAGTGGTTCCCCTCATCCAAAGTATTCGGGGGTGCAAAAATCAGCCACAAAAGTGATGGGTCTTGTTTGGGAAAAGGGGGGCATGCTGCTTACGGGCTATTAACATGGTTTCCCCCACAATGCAAGGTATTATTTTTAACTTCTGGACCAACAGAAGGACTCTGAAGGCCAAAAAAGCGCGGCAAAACTGCCAAAGAATTTGTTCCTGCAAGAAAAACCGTTTCCCGCTCACACTGCCCCAAGCGACCAGGGCAAAAACTGGTGGACAGGAGGTTTCCCAGGGTTGCCACCCACCTAATCCCCAAAACCCCTCCGACTTCACCCAAACCTGAAGAAACACCTAAAAGGGAAAACAAAAGTCCACCATTTGAGCCATGGCTCTACAGATGGCTGGTTTGGAGGCACAACCAAAATCCTTCTTTTTTAAAAAGGCTTACAGAACTTGGAATACCGATGTAAGAATTTGTGCTGAATCATGGAGGTATGGGAAAAATTTTAAAAGTTCCTTTCCTATCTTATTTTCTTGGAAAACCCAAAGACTTATCAGCAGCCCCGTTTTAAAAGGGGTTTTTTGCCAATCCCTTTTCATACTCCTGCATCCGTTTTCATCTGTGTTCAAAAAGGGGGGGTGTCGATTTGTTTGAATTGCACATCATGTGACCCAGCCGGAGACCCCTCCCTTTTCCTCTAAAAGGAAAGAAATTTGTTATTTAAAGATTGTGGTACCAGAGGTAAAGTTTTTTGCCCCAACAAAAGGGTTTCCTGGGTTCAAATCCCTCGGGCCCCAAAACCCTTTTTTTTTTTTCTTTATCAATGGACAGACCTCTTTGGGTTTTTTTTTTATTTATTTGCTCTGTTTGACTAATTATAAGGAGTACAGGGAGGGGAGTAGAGTGACAGCCCCCTGGGGTTTGAACACTCAGTAGCGCCTGAGAGAAGGTTATGTCTGACTGTGCAACCAGGACTGGAACTCTCACCCTGGTCGATCCCCCTAGAGACGAGCTGAAAACAATGGATCCAAAAAGGGCAGGCAAAAAAAAAAGGGCAAATTTTTAATAATAATGAAGGGGAAAATGTTGTTTTTCATTTGAAACTTTCATGTCAATTTTACTTCTTGAAAAACCCCCTTTTAAAAAGAGGGGCCCCAATGCGGCAGCCCGGGTTTTGAAGTGGTCAAAAATTATTCGGGAACCTGACAAAATAAACGGAGGAGGGGACGATGCCAAACCCCTCCCCCATTCTCTGCAAACTACAAGGTAACCTGTAGCGTGGACAAGTCCCATTTACAAATAACAATGTAAAGACTGTCCAAAATACTGCCAAGTGAAAATGCTAGCTTGTAAGAATAAGATGAGCCAGCGGTGGGCCCTGCACCTATTTTGAGAACAGGCCCCAAACGTCTCTGTACAGAATGAAGAGGTCACATGTGCACAGCACTCTCCATTCTTTTCAATGAGAGTTCTGAGTACAAGCAAGCACACCGCTCAACCGTTCTCGCAACAGCCCCAGAAGAGTGGAGAGCACCAGTGAGCGCAACCTCCTTTCCAATACATAAGAGTCCCAACTCTGGGACCTGCACCTATCAGACATTCATGGCATATCCCATCAATATAGCATCCATTTCTGAGATGGAAACTCCCTATTAAAGGGGTTTTGCCACAAAGTAAAAACCCTTTCTGAGGCACGCCTGTAGCTACAAGCCGACCTCAGAGCAGGAAAACAGCTGCGCTTGCGCAGTTCTCCAAGTTCTTTACTGGGTGTTCCCTTTTTGCAAGCAATGACTAGCATGCCAGAATCCAACAGAATGAATGGGAGAGCTGCGCAAATTTGGCGCGTACCCCATTCATTGGGTGCAAATTAACAAATCCTTTTGCTTGTCGCAAAACTCCTTTCGGGTTCTCCAGGACACTCTTTTTATTTCTAAAGGGCCAATGTATACATTAAACCGGTGATTCATCCCTATTAAAAAAATTTTTACCTGCTCTCGAACCGGGAGTAGGTGTGCTTTTAAGCCAGGCTCACTCATGAAAACTCCCGTATGAGTGTGACCTGAGCGGAAAACCCTCTGGGTGCATTCACTCTTTCCCGCCTGTATTGAAAGTAAAAAAGTAACTACATAGAGTAACACGGGGGGGAAACTGTTTTTTTATCTTTGAGTCCTGCGGGCAGAACTTGGAATTTTGGGGGCAAGGGCAGCCTTCAGGGGGGGGCTGTGTAAGGGTTAAAATGATTACTGCAGCGCTGTAGAGTTTAACATAGGACTCAGACCAACGTCATCATTAACAAGGGGCCCCAAATAAAAGCTGGGGGAGAACACACCAATGTAGCACAGGGTCTAGCAGTGATAAATGTGGAGGGGAAAACCCAAAACTGCAAGCATCTGGAGTTGAGGGGGAGAAAGCTGGAAACTACTGATAACAGCAGGAGGGATCTTGATTGGATACTAGGGGGGGAAAATGAAAAAACACTTTAGGTAGTGGAAAAAACTTTACTTTTCGTATAAATGCTGTTTATAGTGTTTATGAAAACTGTTAATCCGAAAATCCCCAGCTTTTTAACTGTTTCCCCGGGCCAATAAAATTGTTAAAGATAGGTTTGGGTTTGTGTTGATAGAAGCATGTGAAGATGATACCTAAAATAATTTACATGATTGAGAGAATATATATATAAAAATATATACACACACACACTGTAATAATATATATATCATATCCAGCAAAGGGACGCTCACTGCAAATAATATAAATAATTTCATATATATATTAAATAAAAATTATCCCTCCCCAATTTAGTTCTTTAACATTTTTTTTCTTTGGGTCTTACGCTCTTACGACATTTGCAGCATCTGCCAAGAAGGACGAGCGATAGACCGGTTAATATTTAGATCAGCTGTGATGTCTCCTGGGATTGGTTGGGAAAGTGGGGTTTTAGGAAACACCCCCAACCCCCCCAATTTGGGGAGCAGCCTGCAACATCTTCACTCACTTCACAAGGGAATAAAAAATGAAAAAAGCAAGGCTCTGGATAATTGTAAAAGGGCATGCATTTTTGCCCCCGTTCTTTTATCCCGACATCTTTTCACAGCTTCCAGATTCTGCTGAACCTATATTCTAGGATTCAGAAATGCCAGGAGGAAGTGATCGCCACTCTGAGTGGGTTTTTATGGGTGACATTGCCGCCCGTCTGCAGTGGGGTTTTACAGCATTGCTGTAAATGAAGGGCTGGATTACTTCTATTACATAGGCCGCAGGAAGTAAGCCGTGCTAAAAAAAAAATGTGTTTTTAGTAAGTGCAAGTTACGGGCTTTTTTGCCTTTATTCTTCCACCCCCCTTGTTCCCTCAACAAATTTTTTATTAAGTTTTAAATTTAACATGAGAAAAAATAAGATGTGTTCTACTTTACCACCCCCCTTTAAAGCAGCAATCCTGTGTCCTACTACTGGTATTCATAAAAATGCCCTCACCTTAAATGGTGGGGTCCCACCTCGGGGCCCAAAATTTATCCCAATAAGTGGGGGGCGTTTTCCAAACACGCGACTGTTTTTTAGGGGTTGCCCCATGGCAAGGGTTTTGGTCGGTTTTTCAGATGGTTTGCGGTTTACAAAACCCTCTGGAACGGACAAAGCAATGCTCCCCTAAATTTAATAGAAAATTTTCCCTACAGGAGGACTGCTTTCCCCGACGGTTTTTTTTCACCACCCCGGGGGTCCGAAAAACATAGTTTTATGCTTCCCCCTGGTTTCGGCAAACATGAACACGTGGGTGCGAAGGGGGGAGGACTTGAATCCACAAATAAAAGCCTTCCTCCTGCGTGACAATACAAGCCCAAATACCGATCGGGAAATCTGAACGGTATGGGGTCTTTGCGGTGTAAACGCACCCTTGCAGTCAATGGGCTGCACGGCCGGGAGCGCTGGGCACAGTACTGCAGCTTCAGCATCATTGGGGAATCCCCCACTCAAAAATGATGACCGACGCGGAAAACACATACAGACATTAAGCCATCACGTGGGGTAGCCCCTAAGTAGCCCCAAAAAAGGAAAAACCCTTAAAAGGGTTTTCCCCTGAGCGGTTCCTTACCTCTTTTGCTCAGGGGAGAAATGAACGCAGCTGAGTCATAGGGGAGAGGGACAGGGGGGAAGCAAACAAAGGAAAAGGAGCGCTGCAAATTTTTCTCAAATAATTAAAACAACCCCAAGGATTTCTATACAGCAGACGCCCATACACGCAAATTTCTCCCCCCCCCCTTGAAGCGCCCTTTATGTTTTTCCGTTATCAGTGCAAAAACGCTGCAGTGTCCCTTTTCGTTCTAATGAAAAAGTCCCGGAACTAAGGGGGTGGGGAATGTGTAGCTCTCACAGGCTTCACTTTTTTTTTAATCACATATATTTTGAAAAGTATTAAAAACCCCCATTTTGAGGGTCCCACATCAACCCTTACATCGGGCAAAAACCCCTTTAAAAAAACAGATCACCACAGCGCTGCTTAATTATCCTAATTAATTGGCAATTACATAGCAAAGTTCAAAGCTTCAGAACATGCAACGAAAGTTGTTCACCAAGAGCATATCCAGCATCCACATGATGAAGAATAAAAGGTAAAGGGACGCTCAGCTGTACTCAGAATTCCTACTGGACAGAATGGAGAGTCGTACGCAAGTGCAGCCAGCTCTCCACTCTGAGCCGAGACTTTTTGGGGCCCGTCCCCGAGATTCTACCTCTGGGACCCGCATCTAGCACACTGAAAGCATACCCTTTTGTTATTGATATACTTACACTTTGACTTTTGGTCCCCTTAGGGTACTTGACCACTAGGGGGCTTGATCTCCTATATATGACAGAAGGGTACACCAAGATGGCACTTCTATAAAATAGGAGCTTTGTATGGAAGAGGCTCACTTGCCGAGTCTGCTCTATAGGTGGCAGGTGCCGGTTGGTGATAACAGCTGACCCTCACTGGTAACAGCCGGTTCTGTTCCCTACTGTGCAACCCTTGGTGCAGTGACTGTGCACCATTTCTCATTCAAAAAAAACAGTCTTACCCAAAGTTAAAAATGATTAGAAGCTTACAAATTAAAATTTAAAGTTTTTACCATTCTCATTATTAAAAACTCGGAACCATTTTTTTTTTAGCCCCTCCCTTTTGACCTAATGTTTCCAGGGGTAAAAACCCGGGGCAAGACTCCCACTTGCTCACATGCTCAGACATCACCTCCCTCTCAGGCAGCTATGCGTCTTTACTGCTTGTAATCACAACATCATACTGGTGAGTGTCAACCCCAGGTCTGTCAATCTACTCCTATCCCTTGTACTCCTTAGTAATTGGTTAAGGGGGGGCATCCCCCACCAGTGGACAAATCCGGGCCCTATTTGTCCGGTTTTGGGGCCTCCCCACGGCCCCAAAAGGGGGGGGGGGGTGGGATGGGTTTTCTCCGCGATGAGCGGGGAAACCCTCCCCCTCCCCTTGAAAATTTCTATTCCCTCCGGAAACCGGAGGAAGAAAGAACATGTTTAATGTTTTGCCCCCCGGACCCCGGCGGCAAAACCCTCGGGCAGAAAAAAACCCCTGCGGTGGGGACTGCTGGGCGCGTTTTCCATGAGCACCATTGTGCTATTTTCAGCCGGGTTTTTTAGACGGTCTAAAAACCGCAAAAACCCGGGGCCCGGGGGACATGGCCTAAAAGGCAAAAAAAAAAAAAAGGGAATCTTCAAACATGACATGTTATTTTATTCCAAACCCCCCGTTAAGCTGTGTGAAAAAATAACCCCGAGACCTATTTAATGGAAACCGAAGTGCTAACCATTTTTGCTACATTGTAGTTTCTCAAAAGCTGTTTCATAAAAAAGACCTTTGTTTTTACTAGGTAAGCATTGTGAAAGGGCAAACCCCCTGGGTTTTGAAAGATATGCAGTTCAAATAAAACCATACAAGCCCCCTTTTTTGCACACCAAAATTGGGAGAAAGGAAAAAATCAGGGGAAAGGGAAAATTCCTCGTGGCCTAACCCCTTTAAGAAGCAAGGTCACTTTTGCCCGGGGTAAAAGGTTGAAGAGCCCAAAAAAGGGAAAAAAAACGGGGTTTGGCCGATAGCGGGGCGTTTGGCTATAAAACAACAGCCACATATGGAGCAGGCTCAGCCAGTGTGCCCACTCCATGCATTCTTGCCGACATTATGACGCAAGTTTACATCAAATGTCGGTGAGGGTGGGTTTAAAAAAAGTGAAAACCCGTATGGATGAAAAAAACTGGAAAAAAAGTGCATCTCATAGTCCCCCGTAAAAGATATTTGACAAATATTTCAGTTTGGCGGTCCCCTGTTAACCCCTCCCACTGGATGCCTTAGCCAAAAATAAGCAGCAATTTACAGGATTAAAATACAAAGTTGAACTAAATCTGTCCCCAGAAAAACCACCCATCAGTCTGCTCTGCTCTGTAACATACTTTTTTAAAAATGCTTTCCCCCCCCCCCCGGAAGAGGGGGGACGTCACAGTTTAAAAAAACCGGGGGGGAAACTTCCCGAGGAATCCTGTGTGAACCCTAATGGACGTGTGCCACCACCATTCATACATTACACCAAAAGGACGGTACTCACAGGACGGGTCAGTGCCACTTCCAGGATCTTACCTGCCAAGAAACAATGCAAATCCAGCAGCCGGGTGGGAGGCTTGTACCAGGATATATTCCCCCGCTCTCCCGCCCCTTTATTTCTGGGAAAAGCAATCTTCTACCCTTTTTGAATGTGGATTTTTTAATTTTTTTCGGATTTATGAACCAGCCCAAATAGATTTTCTTGTAACCCCCCTGGGGCCCCATTCATCATAAGCCCCTGCGGGCCCGTTTCCAATGTACACAGAATAAAAAGGAGGGAAAATGCTGTACACCATGCTTATTTTTGTGTACACCATTTCTTTTTTATTTCGTACCCCCAAGTTTTTTATGCTGTAAAACCAGGCTTTTTATGCGGGAAAACCATGTTATTTATGGGTGTACAAACCCTGCTTTTTTATTCTTTAACCCATGGGTTTTAAGCTTTAGGGCAATTTTGTGCCTTGGCCCTAAAAAGGGGGTTTATTTTTTGGGAAAAAAGGTGAAGCTTTTTTGGGAAATTTTGTGTGGCTTAGCAGGTGGCACCTTTCCGGGCCAAAAAAAAAACATTTTAAAGTTGCCATGAAATTGGTGGCAAGAGGTGTAAAAGTTAACTTTAACCCGCTAAACCCTTTCGCCAGATTTATTTAAACCATGTTTTTTTGCGGGATTGTACGATGTCTAGTTTTAAAAGTTACACTGTCCCAAGAGTATGTTCCCCAAAAGGCGGGAAATTTCGCTTAAAAAACTTGGCGGATAAGTTTCCACAATTACAGTAATCCCCTAAACCCCTCAGAGAAAAATTTTTATTAACCTCGTCCCCCCCGCGTAAAAAAACCCATTGTACTATAAAGCACGGGGGGTTTCCCCGGCGCGAGTAATTTCAGTTTAATGGGGCCCGGGGGACTAAAAACTACCCCACCCCCCCCCCTGCTTCGGGGAATTTTTGCGTGACCCCCAAAAAAATTCCCGGGGTATTGTGGCACCCTACTGAAAGCGCCCCAAATTAAAACATGCGAAATTTCCCCTTTGAGTTAAAAGTTTTTGATAAACCCGTCCTTACCATCTCTAGCCCGCAAGGATGAATTTTTTTTACAAAAGCAAAATTCAGAGGGGATTTCCTACTCACAAAAATTTTTGGGTTTTGGGGTTTACCTTTCAGGGGTGAACAAAAATTTACCCTCAACAAAAAAGGGTGATGTAAAAGGGTTACGACTGGTCTGAAGTGACCCTTGGGCGTCGCTAATCTCCATTAACCCCTTAACGACCATCCACCGTCTTGATGTCGGGCACTTCAGGTCGTTTGTCTGCAGCGACGTCCTGATTTGTGGTGCCCCGGCCCCCTGCAAACAGCTCCCGGGGGGAGGGTGTAAATTCACAGTCCCTGTTTTTCCCCGGAAACCTCTGTGAGGCCCGGGGGCAGAGGAAACCCCCAAATTCCCCCGATGCTTAAACTTTTGAATTTCCCCCCGGGTATGTCAACCCCAAATTTTGGTCGGGGATCGGGGGGGCCTTTGGGGACCCCCAAAAGAGGTGGGGAAAAACTGCACAGTCCCCGGCCCCGGGGACCTAAGTTTCCTTTTTAGCAAATATGAAAAATGCTAATTTCATTACTAAGTGTGTTAAAAAAAATAAATAAAAGTTAAGCGGTCATCCCTTCATGAGATTTAAAAAAAATAAATAAATATTTAATAAGAAAATAATTGTGCAATTTTCATTACAAAACACAAAAAAATCCCCCCCAAAATATTTTGGGATTTTTACAACCGTTTAAAAAACCTGTAAAAATTAATCTAACAAGTTATTAAGTGTAAAAAGTGAAAAAGGTGTAAAAAAAAAAAAAAAAAAAAAAAAAAACACCCCAAAAATTTTTAAAAAATCTGGCCCAATTTTTTATAAGTTTAACTTAAAATATTCCCCCCAAAAAATTTTCATGCCCTTTTTTTTGATCCCCAAACCAAAAAGACGGAAACCCCACAGGCGCATGCAAGGGACGCAGCGGCGAAATTTTCAGGTGAACCCATGTGTGGGGTTCCCCCAAATTTTTGGCGTGGTAAAGTCACTGCTCATTGTTACATTCGTCTCTGAGTCCGTTCTGAAAAGCGGATGTTCATACACAGGCAAAAATGCCCTTTTGAACAAAACCCCAAGGGGTTAAACGGGTCCTTTTGGGGGTTTTGTGGGGAATTTTATCACCCGGTTTTTGCAAAGCCATTGTTTTACAAAAAAGGGTGTCAAAATTTTGGGACCCAAACCCCTTCTTTGCCTTTTTTTTGCTCTTCCAAATCTCTCGATTGCCCAAAATGCTGATTACACCCCCAAGCTTTAGTGGCCACTTTGGTCTGAGAGCATCCTGCTTGGAGCCTCGTAATTGCAAAGTACTGTTGATCAATTGTTAGGTGTCGTCTTGGTCTCATGATGTCAAAATGTGAGCAGCATGACTAGAAGGACTGTTTAAATCCCAATACAAATTGATCTCCTAAATTTATTGGGCGATTCAGAGACCAGATGACTGTTGTGAATTTTGCCATTAAGCTCCTTGTTAGAGATCAGCAAGTTGTGCAAAAAGTACTGAGCTACTGAACAGTTGGACAAGTGCATCTAAAGTTAAAGGAGTTGTCTCATTACAAGCTTTCAGTCTACCTCAGTGTGCCTGGCAGTTGAATTCAGGGGCGTGCTTCTTGTCTGCCTCTTCTCCTCCCTCTTCCCCCCTTCCCTCAGCACACAGAAAGCTCTCCTCTGTAAATTCTATACAGCAGGGGGGGGCTTGCTGCCAGAGTTAACCCTGTGTGAGCCTGCCTGATCTATGAGTGTGGAGCCAGACGTCTGTGAAGCTGTGTATGCTAATAGCAGAGCAGGGGGGATGCAAGTGTTCCTATACCCCCTGCTGTAGCATACATATCTCCACATCTCCAGCAACAACAAACAAACCCTATCAGAACAGACACAGGGCAGCTGTGAAGTGTTACTATAATCACGATGTGTCACTAGTGCAGCAGAGCATGAAGCATTCACATGCCCCCTGATCTGTATAGTATTAGTATAGTCAGAGCTCCACAGACACATCATGATTATAGTAACACACAGGGTCACTGCTGTCACATCTATTGATCAGCCTCACCTCTGCTTTCCTCAATCTGCGTAGAGAGCAGGAGGAAGCAGGCACACACAGGGTTAATCCAGCTACACAGACACAGAAGCCAGAGCCCTCCCCCTCCCTTCACTATAGAAGCATTCTGTGCAGGAGGGGCTCTCTGCTCCGACCTGTATTGAGTCATACAGACCTGACAGCCAGTGAGATAAGGATCAACAGGTCTGCTGCTATAGAGATTTTAGAAGCCGATGTACTACTACTAACAGGGCTAACTCAAAATCAGTAGGACATTTGTAATGAACATATATTGCAAAGCTGCTTGTTCTTTTAAAGATCTTTTAATTAAAATCCAATCATTGTAGCGAGACAACCCCTTTAAGAGATAGCCTCATTTAGTGCATTTCAATTTTTTGTTCAAGAAAGGTTTTACTCACCCTGAAATTTCAACCAAAAGCCAAACATCCCTAACTTTTTGTGAAGACAAAAATCAGTGATTAGATATCGATTAACAATTCAAATTAATCATGAAGTTGGGAGACACAAAAGGTTAAAAAAGTGGTTTTGTACAATGGCCCAGCTATATATTTTATATATATATATAAAATTACAGTAGCCTCATGTACAAAGCTGTAGTGGATGGAGAGATATGGAGCCTGAAAGTCACAAGTTCAAAACATTGTTACCATTTTGCTTGTCAGTGTAAAATATATTTATTGGACATGACATTAGACCACAAAAAAAATTGTAAATCTGCAAAACACTGCGGGAACATTTGTGGAGTCTCTGAATTTGTTCTGAGAAATAGTATCGCCTCCATCAGATCCTGCATACATGACCTCACATCTGATCTCATTCTTTCCAGGCTAGAGAACGGCCTCTCTACACTAACTTGGGTTGGAGGCAAATCGGTGACCACAGGGGCCATCTCTAACAATGTCAGGGTATAAAGGAATTGCCTCAGCCACAGTCAGTTTTGATGAATGGTTGAACTCTTCTACTTCTTTGAAAGCAGGTGAAAATTTTTGCTGAAATCTGTTTGCCCTGGGAGCAGAATCTTTTCCCCTGGGGCAGCGCTTTGTCTGCTCCATGACATCAATTACACTCCTCATGTGATGAGGCTGAAGATATGGGAGCAGTAGCACTGGCCGCACCCAATTCCTCTTGCTCTTTGCATCGAACTAACTGGACCAACTTATATATTTTGGGAGTCTGTCCATTTTATGACGACTCCGACTCCTGCAAAATAGGCACCGACTCCACAGTGCCGATTGTTAGGCAGGGTTCACATGTCGGACTGACAAGTCTAACATGGTTTCCTTGAAAGAAATCTGAGGAGACGCATTTGGATGTGGGTTATCTCAATTTCAATGGGGCTAACCTGCAACCCTCTTTCCCGAAGGGTGAACTAAAGCGTGGACAGGCCATGCCAGTGAATGGCCGCCACAATGCACCACGATTTTATTGAAGAATTCAACAAAGAATCTATCATGTGAACATACCCTGAGCCTAACACACAACATGGGTAGGGTGGTAGACAGAGGAAGGACATGATTGTAGGTAGGTGCATTACCATGGATAAGAGTGACAAGTTTAAATTGCATTCTACAGAAAATGAATAAGCAATGCACAGGGTAGAAGCATCGGTATAGCAGTAAGAACTATGAGCATAGCTGCTGAATTCACACTAGATTGAAGAGTGGAGAGTTTGGTGAAGGAAAGACCAATTAGTAAAGAGTTACAGTAATCAATATAGAATATATCAGGGCAGCAAATAAGAATTTTAGCAGTCTTGTGAATATTGGCAGATAAATTGGCCTCAAAGTAACACTCGTATCAGCAGCAGCCTCTCTGTCATTTTCACAAAACAAGTTTTTACCAGTAAACCAAGATCACACTTATGTTAGAGCCACAGTAAAGATAACGCATCAATCAGATGGTAAAATGAATTGGACAGACAGTTTAAACTACATTAGCTGAGAGCAGGATGTGAGGACAGCTGGGCCGGTGAGATACAGGTTTATATGATAAAGGACGATTTCGGAGTAAAAAGAAGAATAAGGGCCACATGTATGAAAATGGTTTAGGTCTAAAACTCACTTTTTGCCCATAGTAACCTATGGGCAAAAAAAGTGAGTTTTAGACTTAAACCGTTTTCATACATGTGGCCCTAAATTCTAATAGGACTCCTTAGAAAGAAAACAATGGAAGTCCTGCTTACTCTGCCCACATACCATGATCGATAGGTGTCCCTGTACGAGTACAGAAAGTGCCATGTTCGACTTGCTGCATTGCACCAACTGTACATCCTAAAAAGGTGAGCAAACCACATCCTTTGCATGACCCACTTCACCAAGTATACTCAGCCCTCTGCTGTGCTCCACTTTTTCCTAATTTTCTTACTACAGTGTAACTACAGCCTTCTACAAAGGACTTTTAAGAATCGGAAACATGCAATTGTCCAGCAGGTTCCCCAACGGGTCAGCTCAGCGGATTTTATGGATGCTGAAGGTCAGTGCACGCTGTCTATGTTCAGGCAAGCCTTCACAGGAGCCAAGCCGGCACGTGACATTGCTCCAGCAAGAGGTTTAGGAACCGTTATTAAACACATTCGCTAAGGAAACCACTCAGCACGTGAGTGTACAGAGAAGAAAGCACAGGAAATTTTTCTTTTTCCTGCGCCTCAAGGGTGAAGATTAGGAGAAAAGCAGCAGAGTAGAGACAAAATGACTGCACGGCTACTAGATTAGGGGCGTCAAACTGGCGGCCCTCCAGCTGTTGGGAAACTACAACTCCCATCATGCCCACTGTTCTAGATTATACAAATGCATGATGGGAGTTGTAGTTTCCCCAACAGCTGGAGGGCCGCCAGTTTGACACCTGTGTACTAGGTGATCCAGAGAACAAGGCTACGCCTACACGGCAAGTGTAACGTACCGCCGGGCTCTGTTATAGAATCCGACCAGTATTTCACAAACCGATTTTCCTTTTTTGCACAAATTTCATATTCCCTCCGACCCCTTAACATTGAACAGTACTATAATCCCCCCATTTTCGAGTTAAAGGGGCTGTCCCACTACACTGATTCATCTCACCTCAGTCCTGTTTTCTTGGTTTCATTTTGAATTAGGGGCATGTTTACTAGCTTCCACTAGGCAGCAGTAGAAGCCAGGTCTGTAGCTATAGCAACCATTTCTGGCAGCTATTTAGGGTAGATCAAACAGGTCTGTAGCTATAGCGACGTGAGGAGCTGATGCAACCCATACAAGAGGAGATATCTCAGTATAAGTAGGACACTATTAATGGACACATATTGCAAAGTGACTTGTTTTTGTAAGATCTTTAACATAAAAAAGCAATCCTTGTAGTGAGACAACCCCTTTAAATATGGCAGATTATAGAACATGTTGTAAGTTTTTTTTTTTTTATCCAGTTTTTGGATTTTAAATCCAACCCGTGAAGACTACAGCTCGGATTTTCTATTGAAGTCTATGGGGATGATGATACAGACGGATTTTCGGATTCTAAATACTGAATCTGCTTAAAAACCGACAGTAAATCAGTGCCCTGTAGACATAGCCTGAGGGAGTTGTGCCTATTACTTTTAGCAGTTTTGATCGGAAGTGTGAACTAAGAACCCCAAATTTTCATGTATCCTTAGTAGCAGAAATGCTTTTTTTTTTTTTAAATATTCCTATGTACCTTGGATAGTTTTTTGGTTGATAGTGTGCTACTGGCATTTGGAATGTGTATGTATATTACTGCCGCACCAGTGTGCGCCTATACTCATTTTTTTTCAAGAAAAACGTTTTTGGATGTGGGAGAGCCAAATATTGTCTATTGCTTTTAGGCCATATCCAGACAAGTCAAATTTACTTGTCAAGTTCTACCATTGAAGTGTTGGTTGATGCGGTTTTCATGAGAATTTCTATCTTTTTTCCCGGCAGAATAATCGTTAGGAAACAAATACGTCCCAAACAATGATCACTACACGTGTCAGACTATAATGTAAGAAACGCGGCATCACACACCGCATATTCATGGCCGTCTGAAAAGAATGGACAAGTCAATTCTGTCAGGTGTATATGCGCCGTAACAGCGTTAAGTATAGAAAGCAGAAATCTGCGTTTAGGCTATTTCACGGGGTCTGCGCATTAGGACTGTGGAGTCGGCACGCCAAAGCCCCGACTCCTCAATTTCCCAAACCTCCGACTCCTGACTCCCTCATACACGGTGCATGTTTAAGTGAAACTTTACTGTAGTAAAATGGTAACATCAGGTGTTTATCACCTTATGGTACAATAATCGAGCTATTTAGGTAGAACAGACACTGACAAGCAAAAGGGTAACAATGTTTTAAACTTCTGAACACTTGTGGGCAGGGCTGTGGAGTCGGTGCCTATTTTGCAGGAGTCGAAGTCATCATAAAATGGACCGACTCCGAAAATATATAATAAGTTGGTCCAGTTAGTTCGATGCAAAGAGCAAGATAGGTCCGGCCAGTGCTACTGCTCCCATATCTTCAGCCTCATCACATGAGGAGTGTAATTGATGACATGGAGCAGGCAAAGCGCTACCGCAGGAGAAAAGATTTGCAGCGTAATATTTACAATTTTTTTGTGTTCTAAAGTCATATCCAATAAACATATTTTACACCGACAAGCAAAATGGTAACAATGGTTTGAACTTGTGACTTTCAGGCTCCATATCTCACCATCCACTACAGCTTTGTACATGAGGCTACTGTCATTTTACATAGGCTATATTCACACAGCAATAATTGCGGGAGGTATTTCGCCCCACAACTACGCTGTGTGCTCAGGAGCGGGGGCGGGGCGGCAGCCCGCCAGTCCCATTGACATTCATTATTTTCGGCGCGTCTACGTCGTGAATAATTGACGTCGCTCATCTCCCCGCTCACCGTATTGTCCGAGCAGGGAGAGGAGACGTAATCCATAGTTCTCTATGAGAACTGTGGATTACCGTAATGACTGGGACGTATCTCGCCCCGTATTTCGTGCAGTATGACGTGAAATACGGGGCGAGATACGTCCCATTTTAAGTCGTGCGAACATAGCCTTCCAGTCGTCTTACCTATCTTATGCATAAATTTGACTTGCAAATATTTAGCAGCTGCTTAGTTCGGCAGATTCTTTCCTGTAACTGCATTGTTACGGTTTTGCTCCTAAAAATCAAAATGTTAATTTGTATTATTTTGTTAGTATTTGGGAAATCCACTTCTTCAGATTCAAGCATGTCTTTACCAAAATCTGATCCCTGCTCTCTTCTACACGTTCCCAATGTTGGTGCAGACTGGACGGATAGAAATACAGCATTTTTTTCAACTCTACCGACAAGTGTTCAAAAGAGCAAAACATTGTTACCCTTTTGCTTGTCAGTGTATATGTTCTACCTAAATAGCTTGATTATTGTATCATAAGGTGATAAACAGCCTGATGTTACCATTTTACTACAGTACATGTATGAGGGAGTCGGGAGTTTGGGAAATTGAGGAGTCGGGGCTTTGGCTTGCCGACTCCACAGCCCTGCTTGTGGCTAGAGTTGAAGAAAAAGCTGTATTTGTATCCAACTCCAGTCTGCACCAACATTGGGAATGTGTAGAATAGACCTGGGATCAGATTTTGGTCAAGATGTGCTTGAATCCGATTCAGGCAGTATTGAAAACCAAAAGGTGGATTTACCAAATACTAACAAAATAATAAAAAATAATATTTTGATTTTTAGGAGCAAAACAGTAACAATGCAGTTACAGTAAAGAATCTGCAGAACTAAGCAGATTCTAAATACTTGCAAGTCAAATTTATGTAGAAGATAGGTAATAAAATGACAGTAGCCTTATGTACAAAGCTGTAGTGGATGAAAGTCACAAGTTCAAAACATTACCATTTTGCTTGTCAGTGTAAATATATTTATTGGATATGACTTTAGAACACAAAAAAAAATTATAAATATACAAAACACTGCAGGAACATTAGTGGAGTCTCTGAATTTGTTCTGAGAAATAATATTGCCTCCATCAGATCCTGCATACATGACCTCACATCTGATCTCATTATTTCCAGGCTAGAGAACGGCCTCTCTACACTAACTTGGGTTGGGGGCAAAGCGGTGACCACAGGGGTGACAGCTCTAACAATGTCAGGGTATAAAGGAATTGCCTCAGCCACAGTCAGTTTTGATGAATAGTTGATCTTCTACTTCTTTGAAAGCAGGTGAAACATTTTGCTGAAATCTGTTTGCCATAGGAGCAGAATCTTTTCCCCTTGGGCAGCGCTTTGCCTGCTCCATGTCATCACTTACACTCCTCATGTGATGAGGCTGAAGATATGGGAGCAGTAGCACTGGCCGGACCCAATGCCTCTTGCTCTTTGCACTGCATCGAACTAACTGGACCAATTTATTATATATTTTGGGAGTCGGTCCATTTTATGACAACTCCTGCAAAATAGGCTCCGACTCCACAGCCCTGACCAGTACAGCAGAATTCTGCATACACCGAGCATCATCACATGACTCCCCCACCATGTGACATTACAAGTCCTGGAAGAGCCAGCACTTTCGGGCGAAGCGAGTTGTACTTTCGATACATAGAACTTTTATAACATATACACTCGCGTATAAGCCGAGGGAGACTTTCACCATTAAAAAAAATGTGATGAAAAAAGTCGACTTATACGCGAGTATATACGGTAATTACTTTTGACTGCTTACTTTGAGCGCTGAAGCCCTCTGCACAATAGCGAAGATTTCCTGCTCTCAGGTCAGTGAAATTAGAACAGCTGCGAATACAGAGCCGATAGGCCAATCACTTCTATAGAACCACCCACAGCCTAATCAAAAAGAAAATCTGAAGCAGGACTCTAGAGCTGCCTGTAGCTCTGTTAAACAGTATGGTGAGACAACCCCTTTAAGACTCATGGCGGGTCAATCTACACATGGAACAAGCATTTTGCTACAACTGTCCTCTATGGATTTTCCACAAACCTAGACGGAAAGTCTGCAGTAAATCGGCTATGTGGAAATGTAACCTCAGGCCATGTTCGCACGGTGGAAAATGTTGCAGTAAAATAAGCAACTATTGCGCAGGAGAAACATTTGTAAGTATGGTTTTTAATGCGACTTTATATGCATTTTTTAAGCATTTCTTGACATGTTTGCGCACTAGGAACGGTCCTGTGCCTTCGTTTTTGCATGGTGTGTAACGCAACCAACCGGGCACAACCAAGGCAGCCGTGGGCCGGACAAGCAATTATTTTTATTTACTTTGACCCTAATGTCACTTTTTTTCCCCCCCACATTTTGATATACAATTTTGGGGGGGGGGGGGGGGGGACTTGAATTTTGCAGGTCAAAAAGCAAACAAAAAAAAAAAACCCACAAACATTGTGTGAACTCGGCTGTATACTTCATTTGTAAACACCTGCAAGAGATCCCTCGGTCTCAGGCCAGTAGATGGAATGGACTGTGTGTTCTGGGATGGCCAGGGCTGCAAATAAGTCGCAGATCATATGAGCCATAAATCCTTTCCCAGTAAGCACACTCCACTTACAAGTGCCCGACTTGGCAGAGGCCAATATTTGCTCTATATTTATATACAGCTTCTTTTTCTGCCTGCAGATCAGTATAAAGACATTTGGAAGGAGGCATAATCCTGTTTGTTGCTTATAAGTAATGTCTTCCCTTTATTTTCCTTTTTACTACGTAAGAACCAGATGCGGATACACAACGAGGCGCATTTATGAAAACTGTCTAAGCTTAAAAGGGTTGTCTCACTACAAGGATTGCTTTTTATGTTAAAGATCTTGCAAAAACAAGTCACTTTGCAATATATGTCCATTAACAGTGTCCTACCTATTCTGAGATATCCCCTCTTGTATGGGCTGCATCAGCTCCTTAGGTCGCTATAGCTACAGACCCATTTGATCTCTTCTGATTGGCTGACAGTGCTGGTCGCTATAGCTACAAACCTGGTGTTCTCAGCAGCTTGTCACTGCAGGCCAGTAAATTCAAAAATGAAACTGAGAAAAAAAAATAAAATAAAAAGGACTGAGGTATGATGAATCCATGTAGAGAGACAACCCTTTAACACTGTCCTTGTTGTCCATAGCAACCAAAGCTCAGCTTTCATTTCTTTTACTACTCTGGAAAAATGAAAGCCGAGCTCCGATTGGTTGCGATAGGCAAAAAGGGAGTCTTACATTTACACAGTTTCCAGAAATGAGGAACACTTATTTTCCGAATGTAGAGATTTGTATTTTACGTACTGCAAAGGATTATAGACTTGACAGCAGCTACATGGACACAGGAGACTGTAGTCTGGAGATACCCACTATTAGCCAAAAGCCATTAAAGAGAACCTGTCACATAGATTATGCCCCCCTTGCTGAAGGCAAAACAAGCTAGTGTCAGACCTGCTGTTTCCAGCGCTGTGTCCCTTATTCTGTAAGATGCTGGAGTTTTAATGTATTTAATGCTCAAATCTGCAGTTTTCAGCCAGAAGAGTCAGTCGAAGAGTCCTTCAAAGTGTCAGTTTTTTTCAAACCCGGCCAATCGGAGGCTAGCCCCGCCCACCTCAACTGACAAACCTATTACTTTGAAAAGGTAGAAACATGTGAATAACGGCAGGGGGCGGGGCTAGCCTTTGGTGGCCGGGGCTATCACCTGCTCATGAATAAGATTTGAGGGGTAAATGCTCTAAAACTCCAGCATCTTACAGAATAAGGGACACAGCGCTGGAAACAGCAGGTCTGACACTAGCTTGTGCTGCCCTCAGCGAGGGAGGCATAATCTATGTGACAGGTTCCCTTTAAAGGGGTCATCCAAGACTTACAAGAGAGCTTGTTGATCCCATGAGGAATGTTTAGTAATAGAAAAAAAACTCGTCTCCGTGATGCTCCCATTCTGTCCTGATGGCCGGTCCGTACATCCAGTGACCGTTCATGTGCAGCAAATCACAGGCTACGACGTCACGGACACATGACCACTCTGGCCTGTGATTGGCTGCACATAGCAGTGATGACGGACGGTCACTGTGCAGCCGGTATGTACGGGTCGGCCACGGGGACAGAATGGGAGCATCACAGAGGCGAGTTATTTCTATTGCTAATCATACCCGGGGACCAACAAAGTCCCGGCGGCCCCTTTAAATACCCCTAAATATACAAACATAACTTTTATTCAAACCATTCTTCTCTAAGTAAATATAGTGCATCTCTATTCCTAAATGAAAGAGGTATGAGCTGATGCCCTGTTACTCCTGAGGAATGCCTCATATAATGCAAAACATGTCATGGGGATGGGGAGGGGGCATTTTTAGGGTTCTGTGCCAAATGCTTTCAGTGAGTCCCACTGCAGTGGTTACTAATCAGCTCATACCTCCTTCATTTAGAAATAGATATAGGGCCTCATGTATGAAAACGGTCTAGGTGTAAGGGTATGGTCACATGGCGTTTTCACAGGCCGCATTTTGGGGCGTAATTTCGCTGAAACATGCCCAAAGTACAGCCCGCAAACATGGTAATTCATAGCTCTCACAGTATGCGCCAGGAGAAAGAAGCGACATGTCACTTCTTCCCAGCGCTTACGCGTTTTAGAAATAGGCGCTGGCCAGCGCGTACTTCTAAAACACCCAGCGTATAGCTGCATTAACAGTATGTGCCACTATACGCCAGGAAAGCGCCGTGTGAACACCCCCTAATACTTTCACTGTTGCCTATAGCGACCAAACAGAGCTCCCCTTTAATTTCTCAGAGCGCTATATGAAATGTAAGGGGAGCTCTGATTGGTTGCTATGGGCCACAAGGAAAGTCTTAGACCTAAACAGTTTTCATACTTGTCCCCCATAGTGCATCTATTTACTTAGGCATTATACCTTTATTAGAGAAGAATGGCAATAACAAAAGTCACGCTTTATACATTTAGTTAGCAGGGTGAAAACGGGTATTTTATTGCTTTTGGCAAATAGTGGCTATTTGTTGTATTATTCCTATCACCTACTGCAATGACACTAGTGGTGATTGGCTGCAGTGTGGAGACGACTCCCTGACTTCCATGTGAGGGTGTTGTGGGCATGCTCTGTGACCTGTACAGAGGTCATTGTGCAGACACCTGAAGGAGAAGTAACCATCACTTAGGGCCACATGTATGAAAATTGTCTATGTCCAATATTCACTTTGTTGCCCATAGCAACCAGTCAGAGCACCCCTTTCATTTCATATAGTGCTCTGGAAAAATGAAAGGAGCACTCTGATTGGTTGCTATGGGCAACAAAGTGAGTTATAGACCCAGACAGTTTTCATACATGTGGCCCTTATTGTCAATGGTTGATTCAGTGTTACCCAGCATGCGCACTAGTCAGCAGGTCATCCGCCGCTTCTATAGTGTATGCAGGGATGAGGTCCATCACTTACTGCCTTACACATAATAAAAGAAACGTGGATAAAACACATAATACAAAGTCTCTAAATACAGTTAGGTCCATAGTGAGCCTATAAAAAAAAGGAACCGGAGAGCCCCTTTGGTTCCATGAATCAGATCGTTTAGATCGAAACGCGTAGGTTTGGCTGCTGCGTTCAGCGTACCTTGTTTATTACGTCTGCTTTTTTCATGTATCTTTACATTTTTGGAATAAATGATCCATTTTT
Source organism: Phyllomedusa bahiana (assembly GCA_025379985.1). Classification (NCBI taxonomy): domain Eukaryota; kingdom Metazoa; phylum Chordata; class Amphibia; order Anura; family Hylidae; genus Phyllomedusa; species Phyllomedusa bahiana. The sequence continues at coordinate 24,486 of JAODAL010005099.1, forward strand.
TACACCACGAAGACCAGTGCAGATTTTTCTTTTCTATATTGTTTAGCTGCTTAATCCAGCATGGAGGCGGTGAGCTGTTTAAACTCTTTTCCCTCCATAAAGTAAGCCAACTTCAAGATGGTATAAAGTTAGATGTGACAGTTAAAGGGGTTGTCTCACTACAAGGATTGCTTTTTGTTAAAGATCTTGCAAAAACAAGTCACTTTGCAATATGTGTCCATTAACAGTGTCCCACCTATTCTTGAGATATCCCCTCTTGTATGGGCTGCATCAGCTCCTCAGGTCGCTATAGCTACAGACCTGTTCAATTTCTCCCGATAGGCTACCAGCGCTGGCTGCTATAGCTACAGACCTGGCTTCTACTGCAGCCTAGTGGAAGCCAGTAAACACACCCCTGATTTCAAAATGTAACCAAGAAAACAGGACTGAGGTAAGATGAATCAATGTAGTGAGACAACCCCTTTAACCTGCACCAAACTTAACACTATGATAAATGTGGAGAATTGGAAGAGTAACTTAGACATTATTGATACATTTCCCCAATATCTGTGCCTATAACAGGATACTAGTAATGTACGTGCAATTATCTCCTAGTTCTTCAGGGAACCTCTTTGGCTTTATGAATGGCTGATGGGGAGAAGTGATTTTACAAAGGCCGGAAGCAGCACTTCCTATTAGAAAGTTGCCTGCTCAGCTTTCCTGAACTACAATCAGTCACAACACAAAGCTACAAGCAAGCATTCACTCATTCTCCAAGTATGACGGGGCTCCTACAGACAGCAGCACATGGTGAACGACGAGGACGAGCCCGGGTCAAGTGCGGGGTGGCTGCAGCTGTCACACACAGTGATCCTGCAGGGCGACAGGTCCATGGATTTAGGACAGAACTGAACTCCACCTCTGCTCTGCAGAACATATGTGCACAAGAACGTATAGGGGGTGCAGCACAGGATAGGGATGATCCTTATTCCATATGAAAGCACAATGCAGCACATTCTCACCAAAGTAAATGCCATTGAGGTGTAGGTTAAAAAAAAAAAAAAAAGTAAATCTGAACTTTGGGTCTCTGCTGCCAGTTTGCCCCAAACAACTTCGGCTATGATTTTACCACGTATTTAAACCTAATACTTCTGCAGCATTATCTCAGCGGACTCGATTTCAGTGATGCAATATGGACGAATTATGCCCTGCAAATACGGTAATTCGTAGCCCTCATTGAGAGCTATGATCACCTGCCGTTTTCCCCGACGTGCGTTACGGGCACCAAAAGAAAGAAGCGACATGTCTACGGGAGTCGGCACAGAGCGTTCTAGAAATACAAGTTGGCCGGCGCGTACTTCCAAAACAGCTGGAACATATTGTACGCGCCACTATACACCCCAAAGACGCCATGTGAACTTGGGCTAAGGGTAAGGTTTTCAGCATCAAAACCTCGTCGGAAAAGTACCTCAATGCAGCATTTATTAACAGGTTCTCTTTCTGAAAAACCCATACAAATTAATAGCTCAGAAAAAAACAGCGGCGAAAAGCGTGCCAAAAACCACGCCGAGGTTTTGGACAAGGTCTTAAAGCTCTCTATTCATTCGTATGGGGATTTTCAGTGCCCAAAACAGCATGGAAAAACCTCATGTGTACACTAAAATGCTGTTTTAAATAGAAATCAATGAAGATAAACTGTGGGCGTTTTGGAGGCTTTTTTGGGCGAGGAAACGCACTGAAAACAGTGTCAAAATCGACTGTATGAACCTACGCTACGGCTCACACATTTGTTTTAGATACGGTTTTTGAGTTGGATTTTACACTGAAACGGCGTCCAAAACAGCTTTCAAAGCAGATACAAACATTGCAGTTTGGCCATGTTCACACGGCTTATTTGGGCACGTATTTCAGCCCGTAATTCGCGGCGTACTGCGCAAATTACGGGCTGGAATACGTCCCAGTCATTACGGTAATCCACAGTTCTCATAGAGAACTATGGATTACGTCTCCTCTCTCTGCTCGGAGAATCCGCCGCGGGCGGAGATAAGTGACAGGTCATTTACTAGCGGCGTATACGAGCCGCTAGTAATAGTCTATGGGCCAGCGAGGTGCCGGCCCCCCGCTCCCGCGGCGTAATGCCGTGTGAACATAGCCTTATTCTAAATTGTGGTTTGTTTTCCAGCACTTTCAACTGTCCACAGAAATCAACAATGCAATGCACATATTTTTATTGCGGTCTATGGAGTACTGGTTACAGCTGGATTTTCAGCGGATTCTAAATACTGAATCCGACCAAAAACCAGTGCTGTATAGACATGGCCTCAGCCACATCTGCTGGGGATCTGTCCCAGGTATCTTCTACTATTTCAGAACATTTGTATTTCCCCCCCGCTATTTTCAGACTGTGCCACCCTTGTTCTTGTGTTTAATATGAAGCTAAACACACTTCCCTCCTGGACTCTATTTAACCCATTATCATATTTACAGGTTTCAATCATGTCCTCTCAGAACTTTCTCAAGGCTATTCAAGTTACATTAAGGCCCCGTTCACACGGCTTATTCACACCGGATTTGCAAGCCGGATTGCGCTCGCAATTCCAGCTTGAATAAGGGGCGAGTGCGGGGGCGCGGCCCGCCGGCCCCATAGACTTTCATTATCCACGGCGCGTATTGCGCCTGAATAATGTGCATGTCACTTTCGCCCCCCGCGGCGGATTCGCCGAGCGGGAAGGAGCGGCGGAATCCACTGTTCTCTATGAGAACTATGGATTACCGTAATGACTCCGACGGATTGGCGCCGTACAGCAGCGCAAATCCGGGGCCAAATAAGCCGTGTGAACACGGCCTAAAGGGCTGTTCACACAGCATTCTGTGCTTCATCCAGGGCTGTGGAGTCGGAGTCGGGTGTCTATTTTGCAGGAGTCGGAGTCGTCATAAAAGGGACCGACTCCAAAAATATATAAGTTGGTCCAGTTAGTTCGATGCAAAGAGCAAGAGGCATTGAGTCCGGCCGGTGCTACTGCTCCCATATCTTCAGCCTCATCACATGAGGAGTGTAATTGATGACATGGAGCAGGCAAAGATTCCGATCCCATGACAAACAAATTTCAGCAAAATTTTTCACCTGTTTTCAAAGAAGTAGAAGAGTTTAACCATTCATCAAAACTGACTGTGGCTGAGGCAATTCCTTTATACCCTGACATTGTTAGAGATATTGCCTCTGTGGTCACCGCTTTCCCCCAACCCAAGTTAGTGTAGAGAGGCCGTTCTCTAGCCTGGAAATTATGAGATCAGATGTGAGGTCATGTATGCAGGACCTGATGGGGGCAATACTATTTCTCAGAACAAATTCAGAGACTCCACAAATGTTCCTGCAGGGTTTTGCATATTTACAATTTGTGTTCTAAAATCATATCCAATAAATATATTTTACACTGAGAAGCAAAATGGTAACAATGGTTTGAACTTGTGACTTTCAGGCTCCATATCTCACCATCCACTACAGCTTTGTACATGAGGCTGCTGTGATTTTATATACAATCATCTTACCGATCTTATACATAAATGTGACTTGCAAGTATTTAGCATCTGCTTAGTTCTGCAGATTCTTTACTGTAACTGCATTGTTACTGTTTTGCTCCTAAAAATCAAAATGTTAATTTCTATTATTCTGTTAGTATTTGGGAAATCCACCTTTGGTTTTCAACTTTGCCTGAATCCTTCTGGGCTCTGGATCAGATTCAAGCATATCTCGACCAAAATCTGATCCCAGGTCTCTTCTACACATTCCCAATGTTGGTGCAGACTGGACTTGGATACAAATACAGCTTTTTCTTCAACTCTACCCACAAGTGTTCAAAAGAACAAAACATTGTTACCCTTTTGCTTGTCAGTGTCTGTTCTACCTAAATAGCTTGATTATTGTATAATAAGGTGATAAACCGCCTGATGTTACCATTTACTACAGTAAAGTTATCACTTAAACATGTGCCATGTATGAGGGAATGGGAGTCAGAGGTTTGGGAAATTGAGGAGTCGGAGTCGGGGCTTTGGCTTGCCGACTCCACAGCCCTGGCTTCATTGCAGGTACTGAGATAAAAGGTAACGTGATGGATACCATGGCGGGCCTGGAGAGAAGAACGGAGCAAACCTAGTTGGTCTTATGTATGAAACCGGTCTTGGATGTCCATAGAAACCAATCAGAGCTCAGCTTTCATGTCATATAGTGCTCTGGAGAAATGAAAGCTGAGCTCTGATTGGTTGCTATGGCAACAAAGACGGTCTTAGGCCATGTTCACACGGCTTAAAATGGGCCATATTTCGGTCCGTAATTACGCGCCGAAGTGCGCCAATTACGGGCCGAAAACGGCCCATTCATTACGGTAATTCACAGTTCTCATAGAGAACTATGGATTACGCCTCCTCTCCCCGCCCGGCGAATCCGCCGGGCGGAGAGATAATTCACCTGTCACTTTCTAGCGGCGTATACGCGCCGCTAGCAGTGATAGTCTATGGGCCGGCGAAGTGCCGGCCCCCTGCTTACTCCCCCACTCCCGCCCCCCCCCCCTCCACACGCTAATTGCGGCTGGCAGTCATTACGTCCCGCAATTAAGCCGTGTGAACATAGCCTTACTGCTAGATAGTTTACATACATAAGGCCCAGTCTCTAGACTAACTAGCAGTAAGACCATCTTTGTTACCCATAGCAACCAGAGCTCAGCTTTTATTTCTACAGAGTGCTATACAAAACGAAGCTGAGCTCTGATTGGTTGCTATGGGCAACAAAGACGGTCTTACTGCTAGTTAGTTTTCATACATAAGGCCCAGTCTCTAGACTAAGCTGCTCTATTTCCAGCGAGTATATGCTATACGTACGCGCTGGTGTCTAGCAGATAAAGTGTATACCGCCACGAAATAGAGTAAATGTAGTCCAAAAGAGACCAGGTTTGTTCTGTTGTTCTTTCCAGACCTGTGCAGTATCCATCACCCCCAAACATGACTTATACCTGCAATGGCTGTATTTTTGTTTTTTTAAGACAAATAGCAGCCATCGAGTCCATGGCTGCATGTGGTATTCCAGATCACCCCATTCACAAGTTTTCCCAAGACTCTGCACCCTACAGCAGGGCTGGGATGATGGGTAGGTGACCGCGTAGGGTGCCACTTCATCCCAGGCAGAAATGGGGTGCAAAGAGACATGGAGTGCGCTGAGTCTTCCATTGGGGGTGGCGCTATGTGCCTTATTTGCCTAGGGCACCAGAATACCTTGTCCCAATCTTGTCCTACAGTTTGACTTTATAGAAATTGGGGCTTTGAAAAAGGAGTTGGGGGGTCCTCTCACAGCCTATGGGGCACGATTTACTTCAGTTATGCAGCCGTTTGATTACCGTGAGAAATTTATCCCACAAGATACAACGCTTTGGCAATGGATATTTTAAGGGCAAATGGAAGCCTTTGACATTTTTCCTATGTGCCAACCATAGATGTATGTGGTCTACCACCTTCTGTGCTTGATGAAGAAAGCTCATATGTTCAGTATATGGAGCAAACAGTCCAATTCAGACGTTTGCCCTATAGATCTATGTGACCCAGTCACGGCCCCGCTGTACAACTGGACAGGATAAATTTATCATGGTATCCTGACAGTTCCCACAAAGGTGATGTGAATGGGGCCTTACACAGATAAGGACAGGACGCATGCAGCCATTAAAGGGGTGCTCCCACCAAAGACTTTGATGGCATATCGCTATGATACACTATCAAACCTGACAGCTGTGGGTCCAAGCAGTGGGACCTGGAAGTTTCGGCTCACAAAAGAGTCGTCGTGCTTGTGCATGTCCCTCCATTCTGTTCTATGGGAGTTCCGAGTACAGGTGAGCGGAATATTTGGCCATATCCTGACCTCCAATAAAACCGAATGGAGACTTGTGCACAAGTGCGAACGGCTCTCCATTCTGAGCAGGAGACCCGCACCTATCAGAAATTGATGGCATATCCTAGCAATGGACCAGCAAAGTCTATGGTGGGGTCACCCCTTTAAGGGTATGTTCACACGGGGTAATATCGGCATGCATTTCGCCGCGTATTTGCATGCCGAAATTACGGTAATCCATAGTTCTCAATGAGAACTATGAATTACGCCGCCTCTCCCTGCTCGTATAAGACAATCGTATTATACATGCAGGGAGATAAGGGACATGTCAATACCTTGCAGCGAATACGCGCCGCGAGTAATGAATGTCAATGAGGCCGGCGGGCTGCCGCCCCTCCATGCCACAGGAGTACGCGCGTATCAGCGCAAGTTCCCGAAAGAGCTGATATACTGCAGTGCCTACTGTACACACCGCAGTACATAATGTGAACATAGCCTAAGCCTTCTTGTATCGTAAAAGTCAGCAACCAAAGGAAACAGGTGCTTTGTCCAATATTCTTCTCTTCCTTCTGAGGCCCTCTCTTGGTGGTGGGAGGGTATTAAAAAAAAAAAAATTGGGCCCACTTTGCCACCATCTAAAATAAACCACTAGCAGGTATCCTTCCGTGCATCTATGCTGGGCCAGACATGTTTGTGTGAACAGCCTTATCTTATCTGTCACCGTCTTATCTACCCAAAGAAAGAAGAAAATCCTACTGCCCAATTCTTATCACACATCAACGGGGAGCAGAGGATCAGGAGGCCCTCATATACATTAGTCAGCTAAAATCTGCACATTTGGCCAACATTTATCTGAGGCACATTTCAAACTCAAGGCCCGTGGGCCGATACCCTCAGCGGGCAGGGATGGACAAGGGTCAGACACAGAAGGGCGGGCTTTCCAGTTTCCTTGGAGGACGCAACTAGCACCTGGCAGCGCCATCACAGGGAGCAGGTGCCATCCTGGATTCAGAGCTCTGCCGTGCACCTCGACGCTGTTAGGGCGCATCCACACGGCATTGTAAAATACTGGCCAGATTCTAGAACGGAGGTCACGGTATCTCCCAACAGAAAAATATATAAATCCAAATTATTATTATTTTCGGATTTCAAATCCGACCTCAGAAACTCTGGGCTTTGTAGACTACAGCTTGGATTTTCTATTGAGGTCTATGGGAAGGGTTGACAGTGTAAACACACCCTTATAGTCAAACTCGCCAGCGGTGGCACAGCTCCGGCAGCCCCGCCCACCCTCCAAGGGCAATCATACAAATGAGTTTGACCGCCTTGATCCAAAATGTATAGATCCGAGTATCCGGATACTGACTGGGTGCTGGAAATTTAAACCCATTGACAAAAATGTGGTTGCTAGGCAGAGTGTCCCTAGCAACCAGCCTGTCAGCTGGGAGCGTGCAGAGCATGAATGCAGCAATAGGCCATGCCAGTGCTGAACTCAGGTTATTGCCTCGAGTCAGTTGATGGGCCACCAGTCATGCCGCCATGACCACCACATCATGTGCAGGGCCACATAGAGGGCACCAGTCATGCCGCCATGACCACCACATCATGTGCATGGTCACATAGGGGGCACCAGTCATGCCGCCATGACCACCACCTCATGTAAAGGGCACCAGTCAGCGTCACAGCGACCCCCACATTCACGTACAGGGCACCAGTCATGCCGCCATGACCACCACATCAGTACAGGGCCACATAGGAGGGCCACCAGTCATGCCGCCATGACCACCCACATCATGTGCAGGGCCACATAGAGGGCACCAGTCATGCCGCCATGACCACCACATCATGAGCAGGGTCACATAGAGGGCACCAGTCATGCCGCCATGACCACCACATCATGTGCAGGCCAATAGAGGGCACCAGTCATGGCCGCCATGACCCCACATCAGGCCAGTGTCACATGAGGAGGCACCAGTCATGCCGCCATGACCACCACATCATGTGCAGGGTCACATAGAGGGCACCAGTCATGCCGCCATGACCACCACATCATGTGCAGGGTCACATAGGGGGCACCAGTCATGCCGCCATGACCACCACCTCATGTAAAGGGCCACCAGTCAGGTCACAGCGACCCCCACATCACGTACAGGGCCACCAGTCATGCCGCCATGACCCCCACATCACGTACAGGGCCACATAGGGGGGCCACCAGTCATGCCGCCATGACCCCCACATCATGTACAGGCCAGGGCCACATAGGGGGGCCACCAGTCATGCCGCCATGACCCCCACATCATGTACAGGCCAGGCCACATAGGGGGGCCACCAGTCATGCCGCCATGCCCCCACATCATGTACAGGCCAGGCCACATAGGGGGCCACCAGTCTGCCGCATGACCCCCACATCATGTACAGGCCAGGCCACATAGGGGCCACCAGTCATGCCGCCAGACCCCCACATCATCTACCGGCCAGCGCCACATAGGGGGGCCACCAGTCATGCCGCCATGACCCCCACATCATGTACAGGCCAGGGCCACATAGGGGGGCCACCAGTCATGCCGCCATGACCCCCACATCATGTACAGGCCAGGGCCACATAGGGGGGCCACCAGTCATGCCGCCATGACCCCCACATCACGTCCAGGGCCACATAGGGGCCACCAGTCATGCCTCTCCAGCTGAAGGTAAACAATGGCCTCTACCATATGGCAGCTCATATAGAGGGCACAGCGCCCTGTATGGAGAAGCTGAGGCCGCCCACCCCGCCAGTGTACATGAGGAGGGGGTGACAGGTGTGAGCACGGCGGGCGCGGGTCACGTGGGGGCCGTTAGGGCTTCCGCCAGGTTATAATCTATACGTTCCATAGAGACAGCCGCGGCCCCGCGTCACGTGACAGGAGGGCTGCGCGCTCTCTTAACCCCCTCACACCCGCAAAGGTCGCCAAGTAACGTCACAGCCGCGCGCACCGCACTCGCTGAGTGTCCGCTCCCGCCGCTGAGAACACCCGCCGTCCCCGTCACCCTGTGCACAGCGTCCCTTACCTGGCTCGTCAACGTGATTCATTTCCCAGCGTCTCTTCGAATCCAACGGATTCCGATTCCTCAGCGATCCTCTCTCCGCCATCTTGGCTCTTGGTTTTGAAATTAGCCCCGCCCGCTCTGCTTACGTCACGCCCAGTCTCCGCAGTCTGAGAGGTGCTCCTGGCTCTGTGGAGGGGCCGCCTCCCGCGGTGTACGCATGCGCGGCCTATCTGCGCTGACAGCTAGAGCTTGCGAGGCTAGAGCTGGCCGATAGCAAGTCACTGACAGAGCGATGTAGACGTCCTGTGAGGAGGGGGATTATGGGTCATTGACAATGGTGTTGAGATGGCATTGTGGCAGTGATGATGGCATGGCATTATGGTTTGTGAGGGGGCTGGAGAGTGATGCCCTTTCAAAGACACTGTCACTGGGGGCACATTCACTTCGTCCTCACTTCTTGGCTTCATCTTGAGTTCTGAAAGATAAAATAAGTCAATCTTTCAAATTTAAAGGGGTTGTCAAATAAAAAAAAAGTTACATTGGGGCCAGGGTGGTCGAAAGAAAAAACCTAAGGCTGCGACCCCATGGTCAGGCCAATCCAGATCAGAATCCGACCTGTGTTTTACACTGGGTTTTCTGTTTTTGTGCTGTAGTTTTCTGATTCTTAGCATTGAAATAGTACGTTTTGTCCTGTAAATCCAGCAGAAGAATGTTCCAAGACTTTTGCAACCCCAGAAAATCCAAGCTGTGTAAACTACAGATCGAATTTTCTGTTGAGCTCAATGGGGATGATTTACATTTGGATTTTCACTGGTTTCAAAATCGGACTGTAAAACCATGCAATGTAGCCCGGTCCTAATACTTATCTAGCTGTCCCCGCCACTGTTGCTGCTGGTGATCCAATCCTCTTGAATAAAGGGTTCTCATCCCGAAACACAGGAGAGGCTCCCGCTCCATTTACTTACAATGAGTCTCTTCAGTGTGTTGGGACGAGGATCCAGAAGTCGAGAGGATTGGATCGTCATTAGATGGATAAGTATTACATTTTTTTTCTTTTTTAGACCACCTTAGCCCCAAATGGAACATCATTTTTTTTTACTGGACAACCCGTTTAAATAGCACCAGTGACATCTCCCAACATTTTTACTTGTGTTCCCCATGAAATAAGCTTTCTGGAGCATCTCTTCTTATATCTCTGTGTTGTGCAGTTCCTATGTTATTCCTCTTAGAAATGTATAACTGAATCTGTCAGCTGGGCGTTACCATTCCAGTTTTCAGAGGGGTGTGTCCCTGACTCTCATCACTGATTGGACAATGTCATATTCTACAGTCACACCCCCAAGTGGTAACACCAAGATGACGGATTCAGTAATGCATTTTTAGAAGAAACAGGAGGAACAGCACGACAAAGAGTTATAAAAGAAGCTGCTCTAGAATTAGTATTTCATGGGGAACACAAGTAAAACAGACTTCAGGAGAGGTCACTGATGCTACTTAAAGGGCTTGTCCAGTAAAAAAAAAATATGCTTCATTGGGGCTAAGGTGGCCTAAAAAAGAAAAAAAAATCTAATACCTACCTGTCCCCGTCAATGTCGCTCCCGAGTTGTCAATGATCTAATTCTCTTGACTTCCAGGTTCTTGTCCCAACACATAGAAAGGATGGAGCGTGAGCGTCTCCTGTGTTTTGGGACGAGAACCTGGAATTCGAAAGGATTGGGTCACCAGCAACTTGGGAGCGACTTAAAGCTAAACACATCAATAAGAGAAGTTGCAGCACGGCGTGTTGGACCCGTTTTTAGATGCGTGTTTGAATCCATGTTTCAGATCCTAAACGGACCCAAACTAGCATCTGACAATGTGCAGTGTGATGTACATTGCTTTCAATGTAAAACACGCATTGGCGTTCAGATGAGTGATCTCCAATGCGTGTTTTACTTATGTCTTTCTGATGCGTCTTCAGATCCGTTCAAAGAATTGTCATGTCAATTCTTGATCCGTTCTTCTTGATGCAGCAAAAACGCATCCAAACATGCACCTGCATGTTGGATGCGATTTACGCAGCGCTTTTGGATGCGTTTTTCAGATCCCCAAAAAAATCCCAAAATGGATCCAACACGCCGTGTGAATATAGCCTTAGGCTCTGTCTACACTGCACAGAAAAACGTCAGTTTGTTAAGCGTTTTTAGTTTTCTAAAAACGCTGGAAAAACGACTGAAAACATCTCCCATAGACTCTATTGTAAAACCGTCCTACTGTCTACACTGAGCTTCTTTTTCTGCTCTTTTTTTTTTACTGGTCGTCTTTTGCAACATGTTCTAAAAAACGCCAGAGCAGGGCAGAAAATTTACTACAGGAGTCTATGGAAAGCGTCGGACATCTTTGGGCGCGTTTTTTGACGCGTTTTTGCGGCGTTTTTTGCTGCGATTTTTCAATTGAAGCCCATCCAGGAGACCCAAGTCCCACTTATAGTGGGTGTTAAAGGTTATACCTTATCAAATTTGCATACAAGTGTCTGATGTGTCCTTGTTTGTACCGTTCGTAATAAAATGATCATGCTTTGGTTGCTAACGATTTTTGCGCAATTCATATTTTTTTCGTTAAAAATAAGTTGGTTTTTTTTACAGATTTTGGCGCTAATAAAGTTATCTCGCTTCTGACACTAACAATAGGTTTTTGTTTAAGTATTTTGGATCTTCTAAAGTTATCTTCCTTTTGTTCCTAAAAAAACGGGGTTTTTTTACGTATTTTGTTGCCAAAAATATGTCTTTTTCCTGGTTTTAGCGCTAAAATTGTTTTTTTATGGATTTTAGCGCTATGGTATTATTTTTTCCGGATTTTGGCACTAAAGTCCGTTTTTTTACGGATTTTGGTGCTAGTCTGTTTTTTTACGGATTTTGGTGCTAACTGATTTTTTGCTGCAAAAGCGAAAAAAGTGTGTTTAAAACGTATTTTAGCGCCAAAATCCATAAAAACGTATTTTAGTGCCAAAATCCATAAAAAACTTATTTTAGGGCCAAAATCTGTAAAATCCGGATTTTTGCACGAAAATCCGTAAAAAAATTGACTTTAGGGCCAAAATCCGTAAAAAAAACGTATTTTTGGCGACAAACGCGATATAACTTTATTAGCGCAAAAATCCATAAAACGACTTACAAGATGACATATAAATGCAATAATGTGCTTTATATCCCCTTTTGTAGGGTGGAGTTACATCCAATGGCTTAATTTATGTATACATTAAAAAAAACAGACTTGAAGACAAGCAAGAAAACGTGTGTAAAAAAAACACCAAAAAACGCAAATTGCGGCAAAAAACGGCAGTTTTTTCAGCTGCTTTTGACAGGGGGGTATCCAATGGCTTTAATGTATGCATACATTAAAAAACAGACTTGAAGACAAGCAAAAAAAACGCGTGTAAAAAACACACCAAAAAACACAACGGCCGTTTTTTCAGCTGCTTTTGACAGGAGGGGACAGAAAACTCAGTTTCATGAACATTTTTAGTAATTCGTTTTCAGATCGTTTTTTGTCACTGTAGTGTAGACATAGCCATAAAGTTAAACTTACATGTTCATGGAAAAATGTATATAAATTAGTTCTCTAGAAAGAAAAACATCTTGCATTAGCCAACCCAGTTTTACCCACTAGGAAGAGTAGTATCTATATAAAGCAAGTACTTCTAAGACACATTTGTCAAACTTAAGGACCAAATCCAGCCCGCCACTGTGGCTCATGAAAGCGTAGACACAGCGAGCAGGGATAGACAAGGTCCAGACACAGGACTGGCTTTCCACTTTCCCTGTGGGACACAACCTCCACTTTGTAGAGGCGGTGGTGCCAGCATAAGGAGCGGGCCCCATCTTGGATTCAGAGCTTGAGCAAACATGCTCACACCACTCCGTTCAGCAACTCACAGGTGGTGGCACAGCTCTGAAAGCCCTACCCAGATACCCTATTCATCCTTCAAAGTACGAAACTTGATGCTACAGAGGTGGAACGGGCTGACTACTATATAGCCTTAAAGGACATCTTGGCCTTTTACGGACAATGTGGTGCACCATAACATCTCTGGTGGAAAAATGTTAACTGCTTTATCAGCAACCCAGAAAAAAAGGTACATACACCATAGAAAGCCTGCTGGGACACTTCCATTTGTTGCATGTGGTGTCTCAGGTTAAACATATGTTAAAAGGGTTATCTCGCCATGCTGTGTCACAAAGCCACAGTCAGCTTCAGACTCACACTTCCTGGTCAGGCTGTGGGTGGTTGTACAGCAGTGATTGCCATATCAGCTCTGCTATTCCTAGCTATTCCTGTTACAGTGACATGAAAATAGAGGGTTTACACAGCTCTAAGGTTTAAATCTTGTCATTAACTTAGATAAACAAGCTGCTAGAGCTTGTGCTAGAGATAAGACTCAGCAGGGAGTGACTTGTCACAGTTGAATGGCAGCTTGAAGCAATCAGAGAAGAGGAAGAGCAGGGTGAGGTGGTCGTAACCAAGAGAAACCTGTGTACACTAGCAGTAGATAAAATCTGTATCTCTTAAACATAGCAAAAACAAAACAGTAATGTATTTAGTAAAAGCCATTTACCTTTCCTTACATGTTAAAAGCTAATAATTGTGGAGAGAAAACACTTTTAAGCAGTAGTTACATTACTTACCAACCGCCCATTTGAGGGAGGTCAATGACACCCGCAATCAAAGGCATTTTCTAGACAATTACTACCCTGCTTTGTATTAACCCGGGGTAAGAACCCCATAACAGCTGTCTACAGATGGGTTACATTATCTTTCATATGAGACTCTGGTTTGGCTAATATGAAAGTTTAAGAATGCAAATTTGCATATAAAAATACTCTAAAAGGAGGCCTGGTCTGATTCTGAATGCTGGGTCTCCACTGATTCAAGAAAGAGAGGACCACAGCCCCGTCTTCTTATTGTAGAAGAGACTGGCATCAGAACCGTGTGTATGGTGGCACATGGAAATGGGGAGAACTTGGGAGATTAAATAAATAAAGGGGTTGATCAATAATCTGATTTTTTTAATTTTTGTCTGGTTTGGGGTCATATATATTGGTCTTGAATTTTTTGAGAGGTCTGGGGTAAAAACTTTTCTAGCATCTGAAATAATTTAGAGGTTTAGTATGTGGTCTGAATTATTTTAGGGTCTTCCCTGGGGTCAAGTGTTCCTTCTAAGCCTTTAGAGCTAATGAGCATAGCAGTTAAGACCTTGGGCACTATTCTCTCTAAGCTAGGCAATGCAAAACCAATTGAAAAAATACTAACTTACAGCAGTAATAATTGGCTATAAAACACCCAGTTTTAGAGAGCCACATAGCATCCAGACAATAGTATCAAACAGCATCCTCGTTCAGCGCAGCAAAGGTTACTGTCTGGATCCCTGTTGTTCTAGAGTATTGAAAGGGTTAATGTCTGTAAACTTGGTAGCCAAAGGCAGTGAAAGGGGTAAAGCTAGCATCCCTGGTGGTCTATGGGAGGAATAGCATTATTGTCAGCATCTCTGGTGATCTAAAGCAAGGAAAAAGTTAGTATCAGCATACTTGCTGGTCTAGTGCATTAAAATGGTTAATCTAAATATTCTTGGAAGCCTAGGGAAATGAAGGGGTTAATCTGAAAATCTCTGGTTGTCTAGGGCAGTAAAGGGGTTAATGTCAGTGTCCTTGGTGGTTTACTGCAAGGGTCCCCAACTAAAGTCCTCAAGGCGCACCAACAGGTCATGTTTTCTGGTTCTCCTCAGCATCGCACAGGTGATATAATTATTGTCAGTGCATTATGTGGGAGATCCTGAAAAACATGACCTGTTGGTGGGCCCTGAGGACTGGAGTTGGGGAACACTGGTTTAGTGCACTAAATAAGGTAATGTAAGGATTCCTGGTGGTCTGGGGCAGTGAAGGGGGTGATCTCAGAATTCTTGTTGGTCTATGGCAAGAAAGGTGTTATTGTGAGCATCCCTGCTTATCTAGGACAGTAAAAGTGTAAGAAATATGAATTAATATTAATATTGAGGAATAATATTGAACAACCACAATGTGCTCACCTAGATTCTAAGGGGAAGGTCAGCAAAGAAAGCACACCAACAGCAATGTATGTAAAAAGATGATATAAGATCCAGAATGCAAAATGGGTAAAATCACAACAATGTAATGTGCAGCAAAGAGATTATAAAACAACAATAGGAAATACATACAGTATGTAGACGATATTTTGTAAACACCATACAATAACACCCTATGGAAAACAACGCAAACAAAAGAGAAAGCACAAACAACTTACTCAATGAAATGTGGAACAAACAACAAATGATTTCATGCATGGAGATCTATAACTATAGCTACCAAGTCTGAACGATGTTCCTCCTGGACTGCCTTGAGAGCTCCACGCTTTCCCAGAATTCTCTCTTTCAAGAGCCCTCCTCCGTCATCCAAGCCTGGCTATTTGATATCATTTGGGAGACCCTATGTTTCTACTTTCCCATAATAAGAAGAAACTATATTTCTCCTGTCGTCAGAGAAAACCTGTTTTGTGGCAATAAACACTTGTGTGTTTATTGTGTGTACGTCCTGAATAGGTCTTTTCCCCCTGTAGGGTAGAGACATGATAACTAGTTATTGTCACTCTTTATCAATAGACGCTTCCGTGTACATCCTGATCAAATGGGGAAACCTGCTTTTAAAGCAATAAACCTTTCTTTGTACATTCCAATTAGGAAGGCCTTTGATTATACCAATTGTAGAAAACATATCCAGGCAAGTAAGCCATAGTTATAGATTCTCCATTTACATTTAATTATACAGTATAAGTTTAATATAGATATATTCTCTCACTATATCGAACAAAATGATTAACCTAAATATTTTTGGTGGGCATTGAAGGGGTTAATGTCAGAATCCGTATAGGTATGTTCACACGGCTTATTTTATATGCGGTGAAATGCACGCCGCAATTACGGTATTTCATAGCTGTCATAGAGAGCTATGAATTATGCGTTGTCTCCCCGCCGGGCAATACGATGATTGTACCGGGGTAAGGGTTTACAGCCAAATTTTTCGTGGCAATCAGCCCCCTGCAAAATGCACGCCCCCCTCCCCCTCCCTGCTTTGAATTATCGTCTTTTCCAAAAAAACACGGCAATTGCGGCGCGTTTTTTACACCCGCAATAAACCGTGTGAACATACCCTTTATTATAGGCACTGAAGGATTTATGTCAAAATTTTCCTGTTGGGGGGGAATGGGTAAGTTTTTTAGTGCCCTGGTGGTCTAGGGCAGGAAAGGGTTGTTGGTGTCGTGGGGGGTGGTCTAAGGCGTAAAAGGTTAAGTTTCCCCGATCCGGTGGGAAAGGGTGTGGTTTGGGTAATATGTTTTCCTGGGTCTTATGGGGAAAAAAAACCTCTTCAGCCTTCAGCATTGTCCTGGCTGTAACAGGAGGTTGAACACTGATGGTTGAGTTTTCTGCTTCCTGCACCGATAAAAAAATCACAGGGAGAGAACCGTGGGAGCTTTAGGCTAGTTACCCCCAGCATACTTTTTGGCGGATCCAGTATTTTTTTTTAACCACCGAAAAACTACGGGACAACTGTGCTTTCATAGACAGCAATGAAAAATCCTGCTGATTTTTTTTCATGTTGTATATTCCACAGATCCGCCAAAATTTCCCTTGGCCCCATAATTGAATTTACAGACCGACAGAAAACTGAAAACCGACCATAGCTTTTTGCGAAAATCTGCACCAAAAACCACGGTACTGCAAGTGTCAAAATGATGTGGATTTTGGACGCCATTTTGACACTTGCCGTGTAGACTTAGCCTAACTGTAGGGCAGCACATTTCTCTCTGTGATTGGGGAGCAATTTCAGGGCCCTGATCAGGTTCTTTAAAGGCCACACCCCCAAATTTTAAGGATTGTTCACCAAGCTGTTTTTTCAGGCCAAAAACCGCTTTCTTTTATGCATTTCTCTTCCCGGTCAGGCTGTGGGTGTTTAGATATTAGCTCAATTCAAAGGGTAATTACTCTACATGAGAGCAGGAGATGTTAAGTCAAGAGAAGCTTCAGAGCTCAAAATAAACAAAAGTAATTAGTCTCCTTTGTTTGTTAGATCAGATAACACTCAAGCTCTCAAGCTTGGATCCTTGTGCTGCCTGTATGACTCTCCTGCACCATAAAGCAAACAGCGGGCAGAGCGGGAAGTAAACCTGAGTGCACCAGAGCTGAAAAAATCACTTTTTCTCCTCAACAAAAAACATAAACAAAGCAAACTATTGGAAAAAAAGTCTTCTTTTCTGTTCCCTACATGTTTAAAACTAATCTTTGTAGTAAAGCAAAGCCTTTAAGCCATTGAAAAGGTATAATCAAAATTTGGAGGTCCCCCTTGGGGACCCCCCACCTTATCACATTTTTATCTGCACATCTTTTGTACAGGAACTGTGTTGCAATTTGCAACATATTGAACTGAATAGTGTTAAAACCTGCCAAAAGATTCTGTGAGCACCAACAAATCACTACATAAAACAGGGCCTTTAATTTAAAAAAAATTTTCATTATGCGAGTAGAGGTTCTGCACGTAAAAAAAAAACCAGCTATAAGAAGCAATGAATAAGAAAAGGACTTTGAAAAAGTGCAAAAAATCAAGGGGAAAAAAGGGCTTTTGCCCGGAGGACAAATTGGGGACCCTGTAAATTTAAATGATTTAAAAAAAACCAACTTTAAGGGAATAAACCCCAGCCGGATCTGAGTAGTTACAGAGAACCCCTTTTAAAGGCAATACAAACGGAAATTTGGGGGCAGATTTACTTAATCCTTTTGAATTTGCAAAATTTTTGATTGGGACTTTTTATAAAACCCCAAAAAAAACAACAAAGGCCGTACTTCAGTGGACCCAGAGACTGAAACCCAGTAGAAGGGAACACAGGCCCCTTTTGCTACTTGAGAAAAAATAAAAAGGTCAGGTAATTGTTGGGGCAGTAGCTTTTACACACCCCCTTTCCCCCTAAGGGGGGGCAATTTTCATGAAAAAAAAAATCCATTGGGTTTTTCTACCTTTTTTACACCATATGCAGAAAAGCCCAGGGGGTTGTTAGCTTGCGTGTATTTGGGCCCCTGTATCAACTGATACCTCATATTTGATTTGTTTTTTCCCAGTAGGGGCCATTTTTTAGCCAAAAATTTAAAAGGAGCAGAGGGTTTCTTTATTTTGTGTGGGACTTCCTTAAAAATGGGTTGGGCCGCCCGGGCCCAATTAAATAATATGGTTGTAATAGGGGGGTTTAAACTGCCAAAGGTGCACCAAAAATTTTATCTTTATTAAAGGCCCCCCCTTTGGGGGTTTCTTTAAAACTATATGGCAAAATTTTAATACCAGCAAAACAACCCCCCTAATTAATTTTTAGGTTTATGTGAGGGGTTGTCTTAAATTTTTTTCCCCATGTATTTATTATACGGGGAGCTTTTTTGCTTTCTGGTGTGAACAGGTAAACAAAATTTAATGTGCAGTTTTTTTTCATCTAATTGTTCCCCCCAGTGGAGGGGTTTTTTCCGGGACTTTCTCAGCAATTTTTCCCCGTTTACTTTCCCAAGTAGCACCCGGGGCCCGTGGGTTTCCCTTTACCCAGATTCCTAGTTATCCAGGCCAATTGGGGGGGCTTTTTTAAAGTTAAAGACCCTTTTGGGTTTTTTTTTTTTTGAGAAATAAAAATTTTTCCCAAAATTTTCTGGATTTTTTCTATAAAATCCAAACGTTTTTATTGTGATCATTACAAAGTTAAAATCCTATTGTTTGCATATTTCTATGCTTGACTAACAACCCTTTTGCTCAAAAAAGCCCTCAGCGGTATTTCCAAAAATAAAAATTTTAAACCTTTTTTGGGTATTGTAAAATTAAAAAAAATTTTGGTTTTTTTAACAAGATTTCTGGATTTCCATTCCCTTCAGTTACAAGGAAAAAATTTTTCCCCCCCCTTAGCGGTGCACTGAAAATTCTGTGCACCTTCGCTCATGTTCCTGACATAATTAAAGGGGTAGTCCCATGAAGGAATAACAACTTCACAGATACGAGTCGACCATGCATGAAAATGAGGAGGTTGCCGCTTGCAGCTGTCCTCCCCATTCACTTCTATGGGATTTCCTTAGATTTCACTTCTTTGGTTCTACGGCAAAGCTCATGGCTGACTCAGAGGATCCACCTGTCTTAGGTTACGCCAATCATTGCAGCATAATTTTGGCACACTTTTGGCATATGATGTTGTATGTCAAGTCATGCCTCTTCTTACTACATTATGCCCAATTCTGCTAAGCCATTCCCCTTTTCAGACAAGGCACAAGCACTGTCTAAAATGTCTAATAAATGGCGTAAGGCATGTATACCAATGTCTGGTGCACATTCCCTTGTCTCTAGGTTTGGCCTAGCCAGCTGAGCATAGAGGCAGCTGTACAGGCTACAGCAGATTTGCCCCATTTCCTGTCTTTTGCTGCTGTGTTGGGACTGACAGTAGCAGAACAAAGGGGCATTAATAGATTGTAACTGTTGACCTGTAATCAATGGAGAAAAATTGACAGCGGCTCTCTGTTGACCAGTGTCACCCACTTATAGCCTGAACCCATGTGGGGCACAATGAAAGGGAATTATTACCAGATGCTGGAGATCTGGTTCCTGCTCCATGCATTTTGGGAAAACCAGGACCTGGATCTCATGGACACTGATGATTATTCCTGCCACATATTCGCCATGTGCCCACTTTAATCTTCATACCTGTCATGATTATTTCCATGCTGCCCTGTATGAATGCAATTATAATGTGCCAACTACCTTTCCCAATTCTATGACTGCAGATTGGCTTCTGCCTTGTAACGGGTACGGTGGATTCGCTGGACCCCCGCAAGCGATGATACCTAAGCCACGCCAGGGAACGGAATCTAAGTAGCCCCCGGTTTTCACCAGAGCCCGCCGCAAAGCAGGATGGACTTGCTGCGCGTGATGACTACCAGGTCGTTACCCCTGACGTGACTTGCTTGCGAGGAGGCGGCCGGGGTACTGCGAGGTACAAAATCGTAATCCAGAGGCGAAGTCGGGGACAGGCAGAAGGTCAGGGCAGGCAGCAGAGGTTCGTGGTCAGAGGCGGGCGGAAGGTCAGGGCAGGCGGCAAGCAGGCAAGGTCTGGAAACGTGGCGGACGGACTGGTACACGGGTAAGCAATACGGACACTAAGGCACACCAAACACTCTCTAAGCACACCAACGACTGCAGGAAGTGCAGGGGGCGTACCGCTAAAATAGAACCAGCGCCTGATAATTGACCAATAATCGGGGCGCTGGCCCTTTAAATCTAGAGAAGCCGGCGCGCGCGCGCCTAAAGCACAGGGCACGCGCCCGGCGGCTGGGACAGGCGGGGACAGCGTTCACCGGAGCGCGGACGGGTAAGGGGAGCGGCGGGCCGGGACAGGAGCGGGGTGGTCGCGGCAGCTGCAGCCCGCCGCACCGGAGCCCCTGCGGCCACGGGGGGCAGCAGAGCCCGCGACCCCCGTGACAGTACCCCCCCCCTTAGGTCTCCCCCTCCTTTTTTTGAAACCTAGAGAGAAGGTCAGGAGACAGGTTGGCCTCAGGTTCCCCAGGACCGCTCCTCCGGCCCCGAACTCCTTCCAGTCAATGAGAAAGAACCGCTTCCCCCTCACTGTCTTCTGCGCCAGCACCTCCTTGACCTCATAGATGTTATCAGAGTTGGCCACCGGAGAAGGCGAGACAGATCTACGGGAGAAGCGATTCAGCACCACAGGCTTGAGGAGCGAGACATGGAAGGCGTTCGAGACACGCAGAGTGGGAGGCAAGCGGAGCTTGTAGGATACCGGGTTTAAGCTGCCGGAGTACTACAAACGGACCCAGAAACTTAGGCCCCAACTTGTAGCTGGGCACTTTGAAGCGGATGTATTTTGCCGATAGCCAAACCCTATCACCCGGCTTAAATACGGGAGGAGGTCTCCGGTGCCTATCGGCCTGAAGTTTAGTGCGGGAGGAGGCCCGTAAAAGGGCCTGTCGAGTAACTTGCCAGAGTGTCTTGATGTCCCGTACTTGGGCATCCACAGCAGGGATGTCACCCGAGGAGGCCAGAGGGAGAGGTGGGCGGGGATGCAGCCCAAACACAATAAAAAAAGGGGTAGGCTCCAGTGGATTCAGAATCAAGGAATTATAGGAAAATTCCGCCCAGGGGAGGAGGTCAGACCATTTATCCTGGCGAGCGGACACAAAATGTCGCAGATAAGTACCTACAATTTGGTTGACCCTCTCCACCTGCCCGTTGGTTTGGGGATGATATGCGGAGGAGAAGTCCAACTGAATCTGCAATTGAGCACACAGGCCCGCCAGAATTTTGAATACAAACTGGACCCCCCTATCAGAGACGATATGCAACGGGAGCCCATGTAGTCGAAAGATGTGGTGGAAGAAGTTCTGGGCTAGCTGGGAAGCGAGGGCAACCCGGGCAGAGGAACAAAGTGGGCCATTTCGAAAATCTGTCGACTACTCCCAGATGACCGTGTTACCTGAGAGGCTGGGAGGTCAGTAACAAAATCCATCGCAATATGCGACCAAGGTCTTTCTGGCACCGGAGAGGCAGGAGCAGACCCCGCGGTCTGAGCCGAGGACCTTGTTACGGGCACAGGAGTCCAGGCCAGGACAAAGTCTCTAACGTCCCGAGCGAGAGTGGGCCACCAATAGTACCGGGAGATTAGTTGCTGAGACTTATGGACTCCAGGGTGCCCAGCGGTTCGCGAGGCATGTCCCCACTTCAGGATACGAGGCCGCATAGCAGGGCTACATAGGACTTCCCGGAGGCAGGTGTCGAAGGTCCACCGGAGCCACCGTGAGGAGACGCTCGGGAGGAATTATATGCTGCAGAGGCGGCTCCAGCCCCACCGTGTCAGAGGATCTAGAGAGGGCGTCTGCTCTTATCTTCTTGCCAGCCGGTCGAAAATGAAGAAGAAAATCAAATCTGGCGAAAAAGAGTGACCACCTAGCTTGCCGAGGATTCAGCCGTTGGGCAGAACTGTAGGTAGAAAAGATTCTTGTGATCGGTAAATATATCGGTGGGTGACAGGCTCCCTCCAGCAGGTGCCGCCATTCTTCCAGGCCAATTTAATTGCCAACAATTCCCGATCTCTGATAGTATAGTTTTTTTCGGCTGGGAGAAGGTTCTGGAGAAGAAGCCGCAAGTACGTGGTTTTCCGGAGGGGACTTCTGGAGGAGAACCGCTCCTGCACCTACCGAGAGGCGTCTACCTCGAGGATAAAGGGGCGTTGTGGTCCGGGCAGACAGCACTGGTGCAGAAGCGAATGCTGATTGAGGTTGATCAAACGCTTCTTGAGCCTCAGGTGGCCATGATTTGGGGTTGGCATTTTTCTTTGTGAGGGCCACCAGCGGGGCCACGAGCGTGGAGAAATGAGGAATGAATTGTCTGTAATCAGTTTGCGAAACCCAAAAATCGTTGGATGGAGCGGAGACCCACAGGTCGAGGCCATTGAGGACCGCAGACAACTTTGAAGGTCCATTTGGAGACCTTGATCCGAAACTATGTAACCCAGGAAGGCAACGAGGTGCGTTCGAAGAGGCATTTCTCTAGTTTAGCGTATAGCCGGTGGTCACGGAGACGTGAGTACCTGGCGTACGTGGAGGCGGTGAGTCTCCAGGTCAGGGGAGAAGATTAAGATATCGTCAAGATAGACAATCACGCAGACTAAAGGAGGTCTCGGAAGATTTCACTAACAAATTCTGGAACACCGCTGGAGCGTTTGCAGAGGCCAAATGGCATGACGAGGTATCAAAATGGCCATCTCTGGTATTAAAGGCTGTTTTCCACTCGTTCGCCTTCACGAATACGAATCAGTTATATGCCCTCGTAGGTCCAACTGAAAAAAGCTTCGCACCGCGCGCAAGCGATCGAACAGTTCCGAGATCAGCGGCAGGGGGTATCGATTCTTGATAGTAATTTTATTAAGTCCCCCGGTAATCGATACATGGTCGGAGAGAACCATCTTTCTTTTCTACAAAGAAGAATCCAGCCCCCGCGGGCGAGGAGACTTACGAATGAATCCCTTCCGGAGGTTCTCTTGGATATATTCGTGACATAGCCTTAGTCTCCGGAACAGAAAGAGGGTAGACCTTCCTCGGGGAGGAGTTGTCCCAGGAAGCAGGTCAATGGGGCAATCGAACGGCCGGTGCGGAGGTAGAGTTTTCGGCCTGTTTTTCGGAAAAAACATCGGCCAAGTCCTGATACGGGCGGAAGACCCGACAGAGGTTTTGAAGAGTTTACAGGAGCGGACCGAAGGGCAGAACGGAGAACCGGAAGGCAGCATGAGTGGCACGCAGGCGCCCAACGGAATAATTTCGCCCGTGTGTTCAAGTCCAAGGTCGGAGCATGCTGTTGCAACCATGGAAGCCCAGGAGAATCTCAGAGGCAGAGCGAGGCAGGACCAGCAGCTTCAGAGTTTTCCTTGTGTAGAGCGCCAATCTGTAGAGAGAGAGGCGCCGTGCAGAACCGAATCACATCCCTTAGGCATTCGCCACTAACAGAGGAGACGTACATGGGTTTTCTGCAAAGGGGTCACCGGAGACGATACTTGGAGACCAGAGCCTGGCTGATAAACTTCCCTGCGGACCCCGAATCAAGGAAGGCGGTGGCCTGGAAGGTGCCGTGCGGTGAAATTCCACAGACTACGGGAATGGTCAGACGGAGAGATGCTGCACAGACACCTAGGGACGCCACTCCTGCGAACCCTAATGTGCGCAAGTTCCTCGGACGCACCGGACATCCCCAATAAAGGTGGCCAGAACCGCCACAGTAAGAAGCATAACTGCCTCAGGCGACGCTGCGAGTATTCTCCTGGGACAGGGTGGGCTCTCTCGATTCGTACGGATACATCCTCTGGAACCTTAGGCAGAGGTAGTGGAGAACATTGGAAGACGGGAGCCAAAGGTGGTAGCCGGTGTGAGCGGGCGACCCCCTGTTGAAGACGGAGCTCCTGTTGTCTTTCCCGCAAACCGAATGTCTATTCGAGAGGCCAACTGAATCAGTTCATCCAGAGTAGACGGAAGATCCCGACCAGCGAGCTCATCCTAAATATGGCCCGAGAGGCCTTGCCAAAGGTTGCCACCAGGGCCTCATTATTCCACTTCAGTTCAGAGGCAAGGGTGCGGAACTGCACGGAGTATGACCCACAGTGGAGTCGCCCTGACGAGACGGAGCAAAGCCGCCGCCGCGGAGGAGGCACGGCCAGGTTCCTCAAAGACGGTGCGGAACCCCTGGAGGAAGGGTTTGTAGATTCGCCGTCTGTGGATTACCTCGGTCCCATAACGGAGTGGCCCAGGCCAAGGCTTCCCCCGACAAGAGGCTAATAACAAAGGCCACCTTAGCCCGCTCGGTGGGGAAGTGGTGCCCCAAAATCTCCAGGTGGATGGAGCACTGACTGATGAAGCCACGGCAATTTCCTGGGATCTCCATCAAAGCGTGACGGAAGCGGCAGCTGCAGAGAAGGCCAGTACGGGAGCAACTGTGTGCCGGCGGGTCAGCGCCCTGTCGCAGGCGGTGGTAGGCGAGCAGCTAGGTTCTGCATCATGGCGGTGAGCTGGTCAATAACGCTGGCACTGCTGGACGACAGCCGTATGAGACATTACGAAGTACAGGTAAGGGTACCCTGGCGGAATCCATGGCCAGTCCGTACTGTAATGGGTACGGTGGATTCGCTGGACCCCCGCAAGCGATGATACCTAAGCCACGCCAGGGAACGGAATCTAAGTAGCCCCTGGTTTTCACCAGAGCCCGCCGCAAAGCGGGATGGACTTGCTGCGCGTGAGACTACACATGTCGTTACCCCTGACGTGACTTGCTTGCGAGAGGCGGCCGGGGTACTGCGAGGTACAAAATCGTAATCCAGAGGCGAAGTCGGGACAGGCAGAAGGTCAGTCAGGCAGCAGAGGTTCGTGGTCAGAGGCGGGCGGAAGGTCAGGGCGCGAGGCGGCAAGCAGGCAAGGTCTGGAAACGTGGGCGGACGGACTGGTACACGGTAAGCAATACGGACACTAAGGCACACCAACACTGCTCTAAAGCACACCAACGGACTGGCAGGAAGTGCCAGGGGGCGTACCGCTAAAATAGAACCAGCGCCTGATAATTGACCAATTATCGGGGCGCTTTGCCCTTTAAATCTAGAGAAGCCGGCGCGCGCGCGCCTAAAGCACAGGGCACCGCGCCCGGCGGCTGGGACAGCGGGGACAAGCGTTCACCGGAGCGCGGACGGGTAAGGGGAGCGGCGCTGGGGCCGGGACAGGAGCGGGGTG
This sequence comes from Phyllomedusa bahiana, assembly GCA_025379985.1. Classification (NCBI taxonomy): domain Eukaryota; kingdom Metazoa; phylum Chordata; class Amphibia; order Anura; family Hylidae; genus Phyllomedusa; species Phyllomedusa bahiana. The sequence goes on from JAODAL010005099.1 coordinate 49,703, forward strand.
GTCGCGGGCAGCTGCAGCCGCCGCACCGGAGCCCCCTGCGGCCGCGGGGGGCAGCAGAGCCCGCGACCCCCGTGACATGCCTTTTGTCTACACTGCCCTATAATATCTCAACTGCTACCTGATTTATACAGCTTTTAACCTGCCCATATTCCCAAAGCTTTTTTTTGCTGAGTCTGCCAACTGCCTACCTACCCCATATCACAAGGCATTATGAGAAAGGAGCTGAGAAGCTCAAGCACCCTCTATTGGATGTAACAAATCCTCAATTTGCTTTTGACCCACTGGGTCTTTGGAAAGCAAAAGGGATGTTAGCCTAGCCAGCATCACCCATCTGTAGACAGCCATTACCTACCCCATATACACTCATCAACAAAAAAATAATGCATTCAGCTAGAAAATTCAGATTGCTGTAAAACTCGACATGCAGTTGTCTCAGGCAGTTATGTAACTGATTACAGGTGTAGTCTGCTTAGATATTGGGCCTTGCTAATGCAGGGTGTAAAAATGCTCTCAGAGGCTACTTTTGGGTAGTGTACCTCTTAGTGAGAGATCACTGACTGCTAGACATGGCTCTATGACACACTCAAACACATTTTGCCCAATTGATAGCCCCCTTGTAGTGAACACTTTAATCCTGTCTTTGCTGTGGAGGAACACACTGACCTGACTGCTGGTTTCGTGATCTGTGGAGCCATCACATACAATAAATGATCCAAATATTGCCAAAAGCAATCTTAAACCCCTTTCCATTAACAGACTAACTCATAAAAATAAAATTTTTATTTCTATATTCTAAAATGAAGAAAATACCGTATTTTTCGGACTATAAAACATATTGGACCATAAGACGGACCTAGGTTTTAGAAGAGGAAAAATAAAATTTTAAGCAAGATGTGTGTGCTGAAGTGTAGTTTTGGGGTGGATAACATTTTGGGGTAGATGCAATGTTTGATCAGTTTTTATTCCAAATTTTTGAGGATTTGAAATGGCCAAAAAAACACAATTTTGGCGTTAAGAATTTTTTTTCTTCTCCGTTGTACAGTGATAAATGATGTTATATTTTACTAAATCAGACTTTTACAAACGCAGCAATGCCATTTATGTGTAACTTTTTAATTGTTTTATTATGTGTAAAATGGCAAAATGGATGTGATTTAAACTTTTAATATATACTTTTTAAACTTTTTTTTTTTTTTACTTTAATTCTTAGTCCCCCATAGGTACATGGTCACTAGGGGGCACAATCCCTTGTCCGATGTACAGCATTACTATAGGAATTTTATTCATTACCTATTGTAATAGGTGTACATACATGGCAGCTACGGAACCCTGCATGAGGCTTCCGGCTGCCATAGCAACCGATCCCCCACCCTGCACTTACGTTGCGGGGTGGGAGTTATCGGAGGGAGAAGCGGTGTGCTGCACCGTTCCTCATTCAGTTAAAACGCACGGCAATCTAAAGTGATAACAGCAGGGACGGGGCCAGCTCCATCCCTGCTGTTAGCCGCGGCTGCTGGCTGTACTGAACAGCCGCTGTACAGTACTATCTCGGCCCGGAAGGAGACTGGAGTGCTGTGGGAAATTGGCAGCAGGTTTTCACCCCGCCGCCAACTTCCCGCAGCATCGCTCCTCTACAGCCTCCTGCCAGCCTGAGATAGTACATTTGGACTATAAGATGCAGCCCTATTTTCCCCCCAAATTTGGGGGAAAAAAATGCGTAATATGGTCTGAAAATGCGGTGGATTCCTTAAAGGTAGTTAAAAAAAGACCGAAGCGCTATCTCGCTAGTATATGAGATGATATGTCACTATATAGGCTGAGGAAGGAAATCCTTGTCTAGGCTACAAGTAATAACTAACTCAATTTATAGCTAACTGTCTGTCTAGACTATTAGGGCATGTCCCCACGCAGGTTTTTCAGCTGTTTTTTTTTACAGATGGTTTTCGGTTTTGAAAACCGTCTGTAAACCGGCCATCAAACTTTAGCACGGACCTCTATTGAAAATCCATGCAGCGGTCCCCACTGCACGGATTTTCTGACAGACGGTTTTTTAGACTACTAGCGGTCCGAAAAACATCGAACATTTTCTCCGCAAGCCGCCCCCCTGCGGCCATGTACACGGCTCCAAAACAGAGCATATATCGGTCGCCCTCCTTTATTCTAAGCTGTGTGGTCTAACTGCAGGGTCCACTACAACAATTATCTCAATTATAAATTAGTGAATAGGCTACAGGGATACCTTATGATCAAGAAGGATAGATTAGATAGCTAACTTATAATAATCGAGTCAGTTAGACAGAATAACTATCTAACTATAAATTGAGTTAGATAGTTATTAATTGTAGCCTAGACAAGGTTTTCCTTATTCAGCCTAGATAGTTACATACCATCCCATAAACAGTACTAACGAGATAGCGCTTTGGTTTCTTAAAGGGAACCTTGTCACATAGATTATGCGCCCCTTGCTGAGGACAGCACAAGCTAGTGTCAGACCTGCTGTTTCCAGCGCTGTGTCCCTTATTCTGTAAGATGCAGCAGTTTTAGAGCATTTACCCCTCAAATCTTATTCATGAGCAGGTGTAAGCACCGCCCACCAAAGGCTAGCCCCACCCACTGACAGTTATTCTCATGTTTCTACCTATTCAAAGTAATAGGTTTATCAGTTGAGGTGGACGGGGCTAGCCTCAGGTGGGCGGGGTTTGAAAAAAAAAAACTGACTCTTCGAAAGACTCTTCTGGTTGAAAACTGCAGATTTGAGCATTAAATACACGAAAACTACAGCATCTTACAGAATAAGGGGCACAGCGCTGGAAACAGCAGGTCTGTCACTACCTTGTGCTGCCCTCAGCAAGGGGGGCATAAACTATGTGACAGGTTCTCTTTTACTATCTTTGGGCAATCTACTTACTTAGTTTTGGAACATAGACATACAAATTCAATTTTAAGTGTATTTAAACCATTAATAGAAATGGGTTTAAGATTGGTTTTGGCAATTTGTGGATAATTTACAGCGGATTTTAATAATTGGGATTCCAACACGGATTCCGCTTTGATTTCCCTGTCAAAATCGTTATGTAAACCGATGGCCAGTCTGTGTTGAAGTTCACTAAATCTGAATTTTTTTACACCAATTTTAAATCTGTGATGTGCAAAAAAAAATAATGAACATGTTCATTCTTTTGTCTGGATCCTCATCGGATCCAGTTCAGGGGAGGGAGGGACATGGGTTGGCCCCATTGCAATGGAGCTTACCTGAGTCAGAATAAGAGTTGATAGACGTCCCTGTACGTGAAAATCCAAGGTGTCACCTTGGATTTCTGTTGAGGAAAGAACATCAGAACAGCTCAGTGATACAATCAGGAAAGTAAAATTTGCACTGTAGAACTATCCTAAAAAATCCACACTGAAATGTGCTAAAATTAACTCTACATTGTGCTTTAAAGGGAATGTGTCATCAAAAAATGACCTATTGTTTAATTCACATTTTTACAGTAAACAGATTTTTTAAAGAATTTTTGGTTGTGTTTTTTTTACATATTTTTATATCATATGATTATTTTTTTTTTTTTAAATCCTGAAATCCCCCGCAGTTTTCACTTTAGCCACTGTCCTTTTAAAAGTCTGACATTCCTGTTCTATAGAGAAAAACTTTTGGAGTCTTCTCATTATCAGCAAAAGGCAGGATTACAATGATAGGAGACACCGATGTGTATAAATAACACCAGGGATGGGGCAAGGTATCTGGTGCTCTAAGCAAATAAGGCATATAGTGCCCCCCCTCCTCCACCCTGTTCAATGGAGAATTCAGCCCACTCAATACCTCTTTGCTCCCCATTTTCTGTCTGGTATGAAGTGACGCCCTAGGTGGTTGCCCACCTTCGCCTACCTTTCGTTTCGGCCCTGGATAACACAGGATTCACAATAGCAGATAGTCACAGCTCCCCTTCCCACCTTCTTGCCGTGACTTCTTCCCATGTCACAGAGCATGTCTGATAAACTTTCCTACAGAAGTCAATGGGTCTGTTCCTGCTCACAGCCTCCTTTGTCCTTGAAGCTGGTGTAAAGCATCGCTCTAAATGCTGCTAAAAGCAGCTCAGGCATGATGGCTGCCTCAATAATCATAGGAAGGGAAGATCTCTCCTTAAGGAGAGCCCCAACGAACGGTTGTAAGTTTTTTTTGCCTTTTGCCCCCTATTAGCATCTGCATTCACAAGGCATTATGGAAAGGGGGAGACGCCCACGCGCCCTCTGTTGGATGTAACAAATCCTCAATTTGCTTTTGACCCACCGAGTCTTGAGAAAGCAAAAAGGATTTTTTAGCCAAGCCAGTATCTAATCATATAGAGACAACAGAATTAAAAATATACAATCAGAAAATAAAAACTATTGGGTAGAAAATAATATGTATCAGTATCTTGTTTTATTTAGTACAAGAAAAAAATGGCGATTGATTCCCTTTAATGAATAGTTGATTGCCCATTACTTCCATTTTTATTTCCAGCAGCATGTTTGACTGGCTTTAGAACAGAAGCAATGTAGCAATAAAAGGGTTAATTTCATTCTAGACAAGTAGAAACGTAGTCTGCTTTCTACATACCACAGGTTCCATTATGTAGTGAACAATTAAAGGGGTTGTCTCACTACAAGGATTGCTTTTTATGTTAAAGGTCTTGCAAAAACAAGTCACTTATCAATACATCAATACATTAACAGTGTCCTAACTATTCCTAGATTTACCCCCTCTCTTGTATGAGGCTCATCAGCTCCTCAGGTCCACTATAGCTACCAGACCTAGTTTGATCTCTCATGATAGGCTGCCAGCAATGGTTGTTTAGCTACGCTGGTGTTTCCTCAGCAAATCGTCTCCTGCAGGACCATGTAGAAGGCCAGTAAAGTCAGTAACACACGTCCCTGAATTCAAAAATGAAACTGAGCGGAAAAAAGAGGACATGAGGTAAGATGAATCGATGTGATGAGACCACTCCTTTAAAATGTCTTGTGGAATCTGCTGGCTAGTTGTGTAGACTGCACTGAGTAGTATCCAGAATATGTCTTCTAAATTACAAAAATTCCTGTTTATGGCGGATGCAGATTATAAACAAGCCTACTGTTCTCTTACATGGGTGCGCTAAAATAGAGATTATTGATCCTACATCTGGATACTACATCATGTGGTTATATCTATAGATTATGGCTCATGCTGAGGTCATGCATATTCTATCTTAGTTTTAGAGGAATACAGTGACATGGCAAATACAAATCCATTCTTATATTTGTTGTAAGACTACAATATTTTCTTATGCTAATATGGATTAGGAATTTATATTATGAGTAACTAGTCAGCCATTGCAGGCATTAGAAAAAAGGGGCTTATTTGTAAGAGGGCACAAATTGTGCAGCAGGTCCAGGTTTGTCAAAGGTTTGTTAGGGTGCACAGAGGATACTGCAGGTGCCCAGTTGGGTGCGTGGCCTGGCACTCACTCAAAGGTGGCATCCAGGCATTGACTATAGAATGCTGGAGACCGGACAAGCCCTTGGTTGGCAGTGAGATGTTGCCCTCAGTCAGGCTCCTAATACAGTATGTGGATTGTTTGTTAAGTTTTGCCATAATAGGGCATCGTCCCACGGCTCGGGTTTTTTTCGGCAGGTTTTTCATGCCAGTTTGCGGTTTTGCAGACCGCCTGAAAAAACGGCGCGCGAAAATGAGCACCATTGTGACTCTATGACAAACCCGTGCAGCTGTCCCCACACTGCCACGGGTTTTTCCGTCCGCTGTTTTTCCGACCGCGGTCCGGCGCTAAACATTCAACATGCACAATCTCTTCCCGCCCGGTTTCCGGACGGAAATCTGTGCTTGTCGAATGTTTAAGGGGGAGGGCTCTTTCTCGCTCGTCGCGGAGGAAAAAACCCGTTCTCAAAGCGGCACGTCCCAAACAACCCCGTGGGACGGCAACAAAACAGGACAAATACCGGCCGGCAAACCTTATAATGTTTAGTGAGTTTATTGAGGTTTGTGTTTTGGGGGATTAATAGATGCTCACCTTTTGATAGCATTTAGGCAACTCACACCTATTTGTGTGAAATCTAAGTCCTTGTATAGAGCCAGCCTTCTATTCAGAAGATCAATGTACTGTAGCCTGGAGATTACTTGCAGTATAAACAGGAGTATTCTCCTCAACCTTATAAAACTAGCTTGTAGAATTTTTGCACTTCCTACAGCTCAGGATTTTTGTAAGTTTTCAATAATAATATATGGGAGCTTCCCGTCGGATTGGAATTATGTAACGCGAAGTGGGTGGACAGGAAGGTTGTGGGGAGGGGGGGACGCAAGTACAACTCGGAAAAGAGGAGACCGCCCGGCGGTAGGAAGAGGTGGAGAAGTCGCTTGAGAGAATATTCCTCCCACCGATTGTGGGAAGTGGATCGCGTAGGGGGTTGCGTTGATCGTGTGAAGTTGGGCGCGACAGCAAACGTATTGTAGTGTTGTGAAAAACCGAAAAAAAAAAGAAAAATGGGATGATTGATATTTGTGGCACCTTAACGGAAGGTGGTTTTAAGCGTTATAAGGGATTAAGTGAATAGCGGGAGGTGGGGATGTGGGCGGCAGTTAATTATGAAGGCACGCCTTTTGATTTGAAGATATTTAATCCTGGGGAGGAAACTGATATGACAGGGGGAAATACGATAACCCGGTAAGAACGTTAGGCCTGCAGAATTTACAGAAAACAAACATTAGGCGGAGGGAGTAGGAGATAGGACGGGAGGACGGAGAACTCTGGGGTTGGGTATGAGAGGCGGGGGGCAAATAAAAGTAACATGTGGTTATGGAATCTACTTTCACGCATAGGTAACGGCCAAGAGAGGTTAATGTATCTTACATCAGAGTAAATGGGGTTTAATATGTTTTGTACGGTGGGTATTTTATCGTAAGGGTGAGGGGGCATGCAGTAGGATATGTGACAAAAAACAAACTATATTGTGCTACGAGATATCATGTGAGGATCATGGAGTCTAATGTGATGTGGTATAATACATAGGGTATGTTGGTGACGAGACTGAATGTGAATAACGAAATTAAAATTTATTGTTAGTGAAAAGAATAAATCCATGCTATAAGATTGAAAAATAAGAAATAAAATATTAGTATTTGTGAAAAAAGAACTAATTATGTTATTGTGAAAAAGGTAATAACTATGTATTTATTGTGAAAAAATTACACATAAATCATAGTATTGTAGAAAAATAATAAATATGTATTGTGAAAAAGTATCTAATATGGTATTCGTGAAAAAGAATAAAATATCACGCTAATAGCTGTTAAAATGAGAAATAATATATGGAAAAGAATGACAAAAATAAATAAGAATATTATTTTCCGGATAGATGGGAATTAAAAGAAATAACAGATGTATGAGGGTACAATAGATCACTAATAAATAAGGTATTGGTTGTTGTGATCGAGGATATATATGTTATTGTGATGTTAAAAAGATTGAAAACTACTGATTACTGTGTAGTGAAAACGAATTTAATATAGATTGTGAAATAAGAATAATAAATGTATTGTGAAAAGAAATAACATTTGATATTGGGTAGAAAGAAAATAAATATGTATTGTGAAAAATTAATATATATGTTATTGATGAAAAGAATATAATATAGTAGTGTGAAAATCGAACTAAGATGGTAGGGGGTTTGACGTAGAAATAAATATGTAATTAGATCCGAAAAAATAATAATATCATGTATTGATTGAAAAAAAGAATAATAATGTCAATTGTGAAATAAGAATAACAATCTGTTATTATTGTTAACGAAAAAAGAATTAAAATATGCTATTGATGAACTGAAAAAAGAATACAATTATGATATTGTGAAAAAAAAGAATCAAATATGTATCTGGATTCGAAAAAGTATAAATATGAGTATTGTGAAAAATAAAATTAAATAATAGTATCTAAGTGGAATATAATTTCATAAATTATGTATTCGATTGAAAAAGAATAAACGCATGCTATTGTGAGAAAGAAATAAAATTTGTTATGCGTGAATAACATAATAATATAATGATATCTTAGTGATAAAAGAAGAAATATCAGTTATTTAGATGAAAAAAGATAATTAAATATTGGTCATTGTGAAAAAGTTCAAATAAAGATTGTATGTATGAAAAATGAATATAAATTGTTAATGGTGTCATAAAAGAAGTAAAATACTGTTGTGTTGAAAAAAAGAATAAAGTAGGTAATTTCGTGAAAAAAGGACTTTATAATATAAGACGATAGATTTTGTAAAAATATAATATAAATAAATGTATTGTTGAAGCAAAAAAGACATATACATATTCGTATTGTTGAAATCAGGAATTATAATATGTATTGTGAAAATGAAAATTAAATATTAAGGTTATATTGATGAAAAATACGTTAATCATCATTTGTATTTATAGAAGTGAAAGAAAATATATAAGAATGTTTATTTGTAGAAAGGAAGACTTAAATAGTAATTGTTTAAAATAAATTCAATATATTCAAAATGGTATTTTAATCGTTGTAATAAGGACATAAAAACTATAGTCTATTGTGGAAAATGAATCTAAACTATTGTTATTGTAGAAACAAAAGAAATTAAATTACATGTAATCAGTGAAAAGGAAATAGTAATGTACATAAAGTACTTGTCAAAAGAACACTTAAAATATATGTTATTAAACGGTGAAAAGCATAAATACAATGTATCGTGAAAAAGCAATCAATAATGTATCTATGGTAGAAAAGCAGTAATATATGTAATTTGTCGAAACAGAATCACAATTAATAGTCTTGATTGAACCAGAATTAAATCACATGTCTAGTGAACAAGAAATACAACAATATTGTATTGTGCAAAAGAGGACACTTATCTGTACAAAATACGTAGACCAACAGAATGCGAGTACAAAGGTGGGTCATCTACCCCCGCTGCAATGTCCCGTGTACGGCGGGTTTTTACCGTTACAAGATTTGTTGGAGCTACACATCTACCCCACGGAGTTTTGTGATTGATCTACGTCTGTGTCGTGCAGAGAAACGATGCAAAGGGCGCTTCCTGCATATAGGTCAGCAAAAGAATTGAGTGGTAGGGATCATGGGAAAATCAATGAGATGAAAAGGATGTTGTTTCTTTTGGTATACTATTTGTAACAGGTGCCTTTGAAGATTGGGTCAAAGTTGTCGTAGGGACTAAATAGGGACACTTAAACGAGGTCTTAAGTTATTAGTGCCAATGGGCGTGACACAAACCCCCCCTAGCGAGAGTCGACACGGGGACAAGCTAATAACTTTAGAGGACCTACGTTTCATAGAGAGCGTATAGACGAAAGGCGGGGGGGAAATGGCACTAACCCACCTGGAAGATTTATTTAGCTACTAACTTTGGGCTCGTGGCACAAACGCTACTTTTATACCTTAATGGATAGGTTTGTCAACGACAATTCGGCTACGAGCTAGGCCTTATAGGCTTAGGCCTCGTCTGTTACGGTAGGTGGTTCCCACAGTTTAGGTAAGCTGTAGGTCAGGTAGGGTCACAGTTATTTAGGCGTGCAATAGCTGGAGTTTGGGACACCTAGATTTGGGTGGTGTAAGGCAATGAGGTAGGGACGGAAACCATTGTATGTTGGTGTATGGACTGGCGTTGCGCCGAAGCGGTGAGGTGGAGTGCTGGCTGGGATGTTGAGCGGGCGCACTTTTGGTTCGAGGGGGCTGGATGTAGTGGGGCCTCAGCCTATGACGTCTCTGATCTGTATGCATTGTGGGGGCCTCCTGAATATGCTAGTGTCTGCTGGACAGTAAGCTCCCCCAACCCTTAACCAGCTACTGTCGTAGGTAGTCAGGCGCACCACTATTAGTATTTATGGTATAGCATGGGACCCCCTCTTTGTAGTGAGGAGCCCCCCTGTAGGTAGTCGGGGAGGCTCACTTGATAGTCAATAGGCTTCCCCTTTACGTTTAGCATGGGCCCCACTTGCTAGTCACGGGAACCCCTTTAGGTAGTTCCAGTGGCCCCACTGATGTTAGCAACGTGGCCCCCTGCCTGATAGCGTTGCACAGTGCACCATAACCTGATATCGTCAGCCTAGGTGTGGACCCCAGTGTAGGCTAGCCAGCGGACCCTTGTAGGTAAGTCAGGACCCCACCCTGTAGTAGAGCCCCCCTCTGTAGCCAGGACCCACCCTCGTAGTCAGAGTCCCTCCTGTAGACCCCCCCCCATCCCAACCTTCCCTTGTAGCCAGGGCCCCCCCTGTAGTCAGAGCCCCCCCTGTAGTCAGAGCCCCCCTTGTAGCCAGGACCCCCCTTGTAGTCAGAGCTCCCTTGTAGCCAGAGCTCCCTTGTAGCCAGGGGCCCCCTTGTAGTCAGTGTCCCTTGTAGCAAGGGCCCCATTGTAGCCAGGCTCCCTTGGAGCCAGCGCTCGCTTGTAGCCAGAGCCCCTGCCTGTAGTCAGAGCCCCCCGCTGTAGTCATAGCCCCCCCCCTTGTAGACCGGACCCCCCTGTAGTCCAACGTGCCCCACCCTTGTAGTCATCCCACAGGGCAACCTCCCTTAGTATAGTCAGAGCCCCCCATGTAAGTCAGGCACCCCCCCTGTAGTCAGGGCCCCCCCTGGTAGTCAGAGCCCCCCCTTGTAGCCCAGAGCCCCCCCCACACCCTTGTAGTCAGAGCCCCCCTGTAGTCAGAAGCCCCCCCTGTAGTCAGCAGCCCCCCCTGTAGCCAGAGCCCCACTTGTAGCCGGACCCCCTTGTAGCCATAGCCCCCCTTGTAGCCAGGACCCCCCTTGTAGTCAGAGCCCCCCGGGTAGCCAGGACACCCCTGTAGTCAGAGCCCCCTTGTAAGGCCAGGACAAACCCTGTAGTCAGAGCCCCACATTGTAGCCAGGACCTCCACTGTAGTCAGAGCCCCCCACCCTTGTAGCCCCAGGGAACCCACTCTGTAGGTAGCAGGGGACCCTTGTACGGTAGTCAGAACCCCCTGTAGTCAGAGCCCCCCCTGGTAGCCAGGACCCCCCCTGTCAGTCAGAGCTCCCTTGTAGTCAGAGATCCCCTTGTTGCCCAGGGACCCCCCTGTAGTCAGAGCCCCCCCTTGTAAGGCCAGGAACCCCACCTTGTAAGTCAGAGCTCCTTGTAGCCAGGGGCCACCTTGTTAGTCAGAGCTCATTGTAGCCAGAGGACCCCACTTGTGCCAGTGCTCCTCTGTAGCCAGAGGCTCGATTGTAGGCCAGAGCCACTGCCTGTAAGTCTAGAGCCCACCGCTGTAGTCAGTGCCCCCCCTTGTAGACAGGACCCCCCTGTAGTCACAGCCCCCCCCCCCCCTTGTTGTAAGGGCCCCCTGTAGTCAGAGCCCCCACACTGTAGTCAGGGACACCCCGGTAATTTCTGAGCTACCCCCCTGTAGTCAGTGCACCCTGTCAAGTCTGAAGCCCCCTTGTAGCCAGCAGCCCCCTTGTAGTCAAGAGCCCACCCTGTGTCAGACAGCCCCCCTGTAGTCAGAGCCCCCCACTGTAGCCAGAGCCCCCTTGTAGCCAGAGCCCCTTGTAAGACCAGGACTCCCCTGTAGTCAGACCACCCATTTGTAGCACAGGAACCCCACTGTGTCAGAGCCCCCCTTGTAGCCAGGGACCCCCCTGTTGTCAGTGCCCCCCTTGTAGCCTGGACCACCCTGTTGTCAGAGCCCCCCTTGTAGCCAGGACCACCCTGTTGTCAGAGCCCCACTTGTAGCCAGGACCACCCTGTAGTCAGAGCCCCCCCCCCTTATGTTAGCAGGGACCCCCTTGTAGTCACGAGCCCCCCTTGTAGCCAGGAACCCATGTCAGCTCACGTGCACCCCCATTTGTAGCCAGGGACCCCCTGTAGTAAGAAGCCCCAACTTGTAGCCAGGGAACCCCCTGTAGTCAGAGCCCCACTTGTAGCCTGAGCACCCCCTGTAGTCAGAGCCCCCCATGTAGTAGAAGCCCCCCTGTAGGTCAGAGCCCCACTGTAGGGTCAGAGCCCCCTGTAGGCCAGTAGCCCCATAGTAGCCAGAGCCCCCCTGTAGCCAGAGCCCCCCTTGTAGCCAGAGCCCCCCTTGTAGTCAGCGCCCCCCTTGTAGTCAGCGCCCCCCTTGTAGTCAGCGCCCCCCCTGGTAGCCAGAGCCCCCCTTGTAGCCAGAGCCCCTGTAGCCAAGTGAGCCCCCCTTGTAGCCAGAGCCCCCCGTAGCCAGAGAACACCATGTAGTCAGAGCCCCCCCTGTTGTCAGAGCCCCCTAGTTGACCAGAGCCCCCCTGGTAGCCAGAGCCCCTGTAGCCACGAGACCCCCTTGTATTGGTCAGCGCCCCCTTTAGCTATAGCGCCCCCCCCCTGTAGCCAGAGCCCTTTTTTTAGCCAGAGCCCCCCTTGTAGCCAGAGCCCCCCTTGTAGTCAGCGCCCCCCGTTTAGTCAGCGCCCCCCCTGTAGTCAGCGCCCCCCCCTGTAGTCAGAGCCCCCCCTGTTGTCATGAGCCCCCCTGTAGCCAGAGCCCCCCCTTTAAGCCAGAGCCCCCATGTCGTCAGAGGCCCCACATGTAGTCAGAGCCCCCCCTTGTAGTCAGAGCCCCCCCTGTAGTCAGAGCCCCCTGTAGCCAGAGCCCCCCGTAGCCAGAGCCCCCCTTGTAGTCAGCGCCCCCCTTGTAGTCAGCGCCCCACTGTAGCAAGAGGACCTTTTTTTTTGCCAGAGCCCCCTTATCAGCCACGAGCCCAACTTGCTGTAGGGCCAGAGCCCCCTGTAGTCAGCGCCCCCCCTTGTAGGTAGTTTTTAAAAAAAAAACAAACAACAATCAACTATACCTGGCTCAGGCTCCCGCCCGCTCTGCGATGGCCGCCCGGCTCCTGCTGCACTGCATAGGCGCGCGCCGGTGAAGTGACGTCAACGCGCGCCTTACGTCACCAGTAGGGGCGAGCGCCCCTCGGCACGGCGAAGGACTAATGCGTTCAGCTGCGGGCCAGAGATCAGCGGGAGCGCAGACGCTTAGTGGCGCTCGCGCCTCCCGCTGACTCACGCGCAGCCCCGGGAGTAGGAGGACATTAGTCCCAAGCTTTCAGGGCCCGGTCTCCCCTGTGCGCTCGGGACGCGGGTCCACCGGGCGCTCACGGGGACCGGATGATGCGGACCGAGGGCCCCCGCGGGCGCAGCGACCCGGCACTGCCTCCGGGCCCCCAGCGGCTCGGGGGGGCCCCCACCGGCGGGATCCCCGGTCCCCCTGGCGGGCACCAGTCCGGCCTCGAGCACAAATTGTGCTCATTTTTCGGCCGGTTTTTCAAGCGGTCTGAAATACCGCAAACTGGCTGAAAAACCGTCCGAAAACCCGTGCCGTGGGGACATGGCCTAAATCTATTGTAGAACTAAAAGGGTATCTTCACTTCATGTCCATATACATATACAGAGTGATCTTATAGACTCCAGCGTACTCTCCTTCATGGACCTCAAAAGCACCTAATGATACCCAAATTACTTGAAAATGTAGAAATACAAGATGCATAGTTAAATGGAGTTATCCTAGACTTTTAATAATGCTTCCTGCCCATTTCAGCCCATGAGCTTTAAAATTAGAACAATGACTCATACTCACCGCTAACCCCTTAACCACCTTTCAAGATCTGCCAGTGCTCCTGTGTCTCCTCCTAGTAGTTCACTGTTGAATGTCACGTTAACGGAATCACTTCAATGCTGAAGCCCAATCATGACACACCGTAGTCACCATGTGTACATGTTGGCCCATGTGAACCCTGCTGAGGCTAAACGACTTGGTTGCATCTTCATCGTGCATCTCCCAATGAGCTTGATATTATTAGTGAGGGAGCGGGGAAGGTGGAGACACCTTAGGTCTGGCAGCGCTGGAGCAGTGGTGATAGGAGAGGTAAATATGGGTTCATTGTTCATGGGTTCATGGCTGATTTGTGGCAAAAATTTACAATGTCTATCTTAATCTGAACTGAATTGGACCAATAACCCTTCCTGCTTAATGCCCAATACAAACACAATTTCAAGTCGTGAATGAAAATTTTTTCTCAACAAAATTTCTGCAACAAATTTGCTGTATGTGAATATATCCTCATGCTTTTGGGCTGCTGAGACCTGGTTTGAATGGAACTATGGCTCTACAATTGGTCACAGGTTTGCTGGTGATTTCAATGTTTTACCAACAAACTTATTTGGCCTACTGCGCCCTTTTCAGGAAAAAAAAGTTACGTCACACTGCAATGTACAATGTAACCTTCCACTTGGGGAGGGCGATGTGCATCTTCTGTAGTAGTATATGTGCCTGCTCCTGAACAGCTAATTAAAGTGGTTCTCCAGGACCATCGTTTCTTTGTCTTACCTTACTTACTTATTATTTCATTTTTCTTTTTATTGGCGCCACTCGACTTCCCAGAGCGCTGTACATTCAGGGGGTTAAATACATAACATATGTCAAATAATTTTAACGTGACAATCTGTGACTGACAACAGGTACAGTGGGCGAGAGAGAACCCTGCCCAGCGAAGGATATAACAATCTACAAGGAAGGGGGAAAAGAGACAGGAGGCTGGAGGCGGCAGACATGTTTGTCGGGGTGTAGTGACGGCCGGGGTATTCTAGGTCCGAGGCGATCTGAATGAAGTGGGTTTTCAGGTGTTTTGAAGGTGGTGAACGCCGGGGAGAGCTCCTGATGTATTGGCGGGAACTGAGAGTTCCAGAGTATGGGGGGGGAAGCACAGGGACCGAAGTCTTGGAGGCGGTTCGTGTGAGGAGATGGTAAGAGGAACGAGGATGAGGAAGAAGGTACTCGTGTGAAGCGGGAGGTTGAGTGAGGGGAGATATCTGGAGATTAAAGGAGGGGAGAGGTAATGAAGGAGCCTTGCAAGGTATGATTTGTAACTGAATTTTAGCGCAGGGCACTGAGGTAGCAGTGCTGGGATTGGCCAAAGAGGGGGGACGGCCAGATGGCTGTAGCAGAGGAGTCTGATGGTGAATCAAGGGCCATGTACCCAAGGCTCGGGATTTTCGGACGCGTTATTTCTGCTGGTGTGACCGGTTTAGAAGTACGATGTATATTCAACGCACGATATTGAGCACAATTGTGACTCCATGGAAAAACCCAGTGCAGCAGTCCCCACGTCAGGGTTTTTCCCCGCCCTGGCGGTTTTGGCCGACGGCAAGTACCCCCGTGGCCAAAATACGAATTAAGCACCATCTTCCGCTTTCGGTTTCCCGGACTGGAAGATGTGCTTCTCAATGGGAGGAGGGAGGCGATCAGTTTGCGGAGGATCTTCTCAATCTCATCGCGGAGGAAATGCCATCCCCCCAGCCCGGGCCGTGGGGAAGAGGCACAAAACGGCCAGGTATTTGTCCTATGCACTAGTGAAGAGCCCTAGACGGGCTGCAGACGTTGAGGATGGATTGAAGGGGAGCAAGAAGTGATAGATGGGAGGCCACAGAGACAAGGTCAGTTGCTGTAGTACTAGGCGGGGAGCGATGACCCTGACGGGACATGGACCCAGCATTTTTGTAGTGCCCAGGGTCATAGAGGTCACATTTACTAGTAAGAATATAAGAATAAGTAAGAAAAGCACACAAACATAGTACTCCACCATTGGCCCCTATATCTCCATCAGTACATTAGTCCCAACTGAGCTTCTGTATGGACACTATTGAATCGTCGTGTTTGCTCTATGATCCTCCACATATGTCAATTCCTCCAGCAGCTGTGGGATACAGGCAAACATGCTCAGACACCATTGACATATACTACCAAGACTTATTGAGCAACTCCATCTAGCTGCTCGTCTGTGCTAGCCACTAGGCCGGTTCCTCTGGATATTGGCTAGGATGGTAATAAATAATGTGATTGTTTATAATAGTATTTAGGATGAGTGGTAATGGTCACTTATGTGTGCTCTAATCTCCAAGAAAGTACTGACACCAGGAAAATTAATAATTAATAAGATATGCTTTAAATAGCACAACAATGGTATCACTGCATTGTTCTAAATAATTGATTTACACTACAATTGTTTTGCAGTTTAAATAACATTACTATATGCAGATCTGAACAAACATGCTGTACTAGGATTAGCTGGTCCGAAGTACTAGATATCATTTCACTGGTGTACTAAGAGCTGGTGAATTGTGATGTGAATGTTAATATGTAAAGTAATATATCTGGACAGGGACATGGCAGACAAAGCACATCTGTTACGGTTTCTCTGATGCCCGCTGAGTATGGGACACATGCTGTACAGGACCAGTGAGTGGCAGGGCCATCTGCTATTGAAGATCATTTTACATCTACCTCTTTCTATCAGGCATACAGTTTTAGTATATTACAGTGTTAATTGTAAGTTAACAGTATTACTGAGGAACACTATAGGCCTAACATAATGATATTGCAAATTTACACTTATATTCGAAGTTGTGATTGGCTTAAACTGGTTTCAATAAAAATAGACTTCTGGGGATTTATTTTTTGTTTTTTCTTGCCCGGTCTCTAAGGCCATGTTCACACGGCTTAAAATGTGACGTATTTCGGTCCGTAATTACGCGCCGAAGTGCGCAAATTACGGGCTGGAATACGTCCGAGTCATTATGGTAATCCACAGTTCTCATAGAGAACTATGGATTACGTCTCCTTCTCCCGGCCTCAGCGGAAATAGCCGAGGGGGGAGATAATTGAAATGTAGTGAATTACCTAGCGGCGTATACGCGCCGCTGGTAATGCCTAAGTCTATGGGCCGGCGATAGCGCCGGCCCCTCCGCTCACTCCCACGCTTCCGCACCCCGCGCCCACACGCGTAATTGCGGGGGGTAAATTACGTCCCGCTGTAAGTTTCAAGCAAGTGTTGAAACATAGCATAGGGGTCATGTCAGACAGTTTATTTGCGGAGTGTACTTCAACGCATCATTGCGCATGAAGTACGCCCCGCAAATACGGTAAAATCATAGCACATATTCCCTGGTGCATACTGTGCACTCGTAAAAAGAAGTGAAAGTGAATGGGAGTGCTGTTGAAAGTACACGCTGGCCAACTCATAATTTTAAGGGTATGTTCACGTGGCATTTTTAGATACGATTTTGGGTCCGTGTTGCACCCGAAAATTGTATCCAAAAATGTAGCGTCAATGGGATGCAACATGCAGCTGCGTGTTTGGATGCGTGTTGGAAGCAGCAGGATCGCACCCTATACTTTATTATAGAGCTCCTGCTGCATCTTTCGCTCCAAGTGTTGACATGTCAATTCTTGGAACGGATCCGAAAGACGGATCCAAAAGATGCAATGTAACAATCACTCATGTGAACGCCGATGCATGTTTTACATTGCGAGCAGTGTAAAACACACTGCTCTTTGTCAGATGCGTGTTTCAGTCTGTCTAGACGGACCCAAGCATGCATCCAAAGGCGTATGTTCACACGGAGCAAGCACACCGTGTGAGCAAACGAACAGTAGGCGTGTAGCACACAGGTACGTGCCGCTAAACGCCGTGTGAACCCGGCCTAAATTTTATAGTTTATGTTTTATGTTATGTGTTATTTTTTAGACTTAGGCAGGGTTCACACAGGGTTTACGCCCTGCAATTACGCCGAGACTACGGGAGCTCGCGCCGACTCCCACGATGCGGGGGGTGGGGGCCAGCAGCCAGCCCCATAGACATTCATTACTAGCGGCGCTTTGCTGGTTCTATTTAATGACGCTGCCAGTTGAGGACCTGTGAGGCATCGATTTCTCAAACTAGAGACTCTAATGTACTTTGTCTTGTTCCCTCAGTTTGTGCAGCGAACCAACAAATGTAATGTTTCCAGATTCTCAACTAGCTCAAAGGAAGTTCAGTTTTATAGCTTCTCTAATCAGCAAAACTGTTTTCAAAAATCGCCTCAAAAATCGCGGTAAAATTGCGGTAATTTTGCCATGATTTTTGTGCAGCAATGTATAGCATTAATTGTTGTGCCTTCCTGCACAAAAAACGCATTGAAAAAACACACCAAAAACGCACCGTGTGAAAGCACCCCAAGGGTTTTCAACAGGGCAGTTCCTAGGCTAAATTTCACTCAGGGCGAGGTGGAGAAATTTATCCCCCCCTCCGGTAACATAATGCACCACAGTGCGACACATTGCGTCACCATCAACCAGAGCCAAAATATACAAAAAGCTTTACCACAATGTGCTACGTATAAAACTACTAAATAAGTCATACAGTTACCAAATAACACCGTTACATGAAACCAGAATCCCAAGACCACTAAGACCACATATCACCAGCACACAGTGACCGAATGATACCACCACACCATGACCACATATCCCCACCATATAGTGACCGAATAATACAAACTGACCATTACGAGTAAAACCATTATACTACAACCAATATTACCATCTTTACAGTGACCATACAGTGTTTGATACCAGCTGTACACAGGCTCTGCAGACATATAAATGATTACAGTAAAGTTACATCTAGTGACTCACAGGAGACGTCTCTGAAGAGTTGTTCTCTTTCTCTTCTTCTTCTCCTCCATCTGTCCCAGAGCCATGAAGATTTACTCCCGACTCTTCACTGTAAAATTTACAAAACAAACATCTTAAGACTCCTCAATTTATCAGCACTTCTCTACCAATGCCTGTCTCTATACAAACTTCCCACCTATACCACCTCATATGGTAGCCATGTAATATGCCCCCTGTAGCCAAGTAGTAGCCCCCTGTAGCCAGTGATGCCCCCCTTGTAGCCAGTAGAAGCCCCCCTGTAGCCAGTAGAAGCCCCCTGCAGCCAGTGATGCCCCCTGCAGCCAGTACATGCCCCCTGTAGCCAGTGATGCCCCTGGGGTTAGCCAAGGATGCCCCCTGTAGCCTAGTACATCATGCCCCCTGTAGCCAGTGATGCCCCTGTAGCCAGTGATTCCCCCCTGCAGCCAGTACATGCCCCCCTGTAGCCATTATGCCCCCTGTAGCCAGTGATGCCCACCCTGTAGCCAGTGATGCCCCCTGCAGCCAGTGATGCCCCCTGCAGCCAGTACATGCCCCCTGTAGCCAGTGATGCCCCCTGTAGCCAGTGATGCCCCCCTGTAGCCATACATGCCCCCCTGTTGCGAGTGTTGCCCCTGTAGCCAGTGATTCCCCCCTGCAGCCAGTACCATGCCCCCTGAAACCAGTACATGCCCCCTGTAGCCAGTGATGCCCCCTGTAGCCCGAGTGACCCCCCTGTAGCCATTTGATGCCACCCCTGTAGCCAGTGTTTTCCCCCTGCAGCCAGTACATGCCCCCTGCAGCCAGTACATGCCCCCTGTACCCAAAGTGATGCCCCCCTGAAACCCCAGTGATAGCCCCCTTTAGCCAGTGATGCCCCCCCCGTAGCCAGTAGATGCCCCCTTACCCAAATAGATGCCCCCCCTGTAGCCAGTGATGCCCCTTGTAGCCAGTGATGTCCCCCTGTAGCCAGTAGATGCCCCCTGTAGCCAGTGATGCCCCCCTGTAGCCAGTGATGCCCCTGACCAGTAGTTTGCCCCCCTTAGCCAGTAGAATGCCCCCCCCTGTACCAAAGTAGATCCCCCCCTTTAGCCAGTGTTTCCCCCCTGTACCCAAGTAAGCCCCCTGTACCAGTGATCCCCCCTGTAGCCGTATTCCCCCTTGCAGCCCAGTAATGCCCCCTGTACCCAAAGTGATGCCCCCCTTGTAGCCAGTGTTTGCCACCCCTTTTAGCCAAAAAGTACCCGGGGCCCCATGGGCAGCCCAGGGGGATGCCCCCTCAGCCAGTTACATGCCCCCCTTGACCAGTCCCACGGGCCCACTCGGGCCGGTAGAGTTGCCCCCCTGTTAAAGGGGGGCCAAACGATCCCGCCCCCCCTGTACCAAAAAGTGTGCCCCTTGCCAGTGTTTTCTCCCCGCAGCCAGTCATTCCCCGTGCCGGGTAATTCCCCTTACCCAGTTGAAGCCCCCTGTTATAGATTTGATGCCCCTCCATGTGATTGTAATCAGAAAAACTCAGCCACTTGCATAAAACACCAGTTATTTTGGCCTTAAAGGGGTTGTCTCATTACATTGATTCATTTTACCTAAGTCCTGTTTTCTTGGTTTACTTTTGAATTCAGGGGCATGTTTACTGGTCTCTACTAGACCGCAGTAGAAACCAGGTCTGTAGCTATAGCAACCAGTGCTGGCAGCCTATCAGGAAAAGCCCCAAACAGGTCTGTAACTATAGCAACCAGTGCTGGCAGCCTATCCGGATAGCTCAAACAGTTCTGTAGCTACAGCGACCTGAGGAGTTGATGCAGCCCATACAAGAGGGGTTATCTAGGTATAGGTAGGACACTGTTAATGGACGTGTATTGCAAAGTGACTTGTTCTTACAAGATCTTTAACGTAAAAAGCTATCCTTGTAGTGAGACAACCCCTTTAAGAAGCTAGAGAATTGCATTTGGCCAAATTCTTTGTGTTTCATATTCATATTTGGGTTGCCTAGGCTGATGAATATATGCTCTTGAACTCAGTGGTCATCATTTTTGGTTAGGGAACTCTTATGAGGAGTTAAAGGGGTTGTCTCACCATGGTGTTTCCCTGAGCCACAGGCAGCTTCAGATTCACAGTTCCATACTGTTTATGGTTAGGCCGTGGGTAGTTCTTTAGCAGAGATTAGCATATCAGCTCCATAGTCCCAGTTTTTCTGATTGCATTGATATGACAACAAGAGATGCAATCTATAGTGCATAAGGCTACAGAGCTCAAAGTAAACAAAAGAAATTGATCCCCTGTGTTAGCGATAACGCACTCTGTCCTCAAGCTGCCATCTGTCTTGGTGACGTCAATCCCTGCTCTCTGTCTAATCAGGATGGGAGAGCAGGACAGTAAACAGAGAAACCTGGGTGCACTCAGGGCAGATAAAAGCTGAGAGCATATTAAAACTCTCTTATGTCCTGGCCCAGGTAATATCAAAAGACTAATGTATTTGGAAAAAGTCTTGATTTAACAATCCCTACCTGTTGAAAATTAATCTTTGTAGTGAGAAGACCCCTTTAAGACACAAGCTTGAATTATGTCTTACAAAAGTGTCCTCTGTGACCTAAGAAAGAAGAGAGGCTGAAGGATTCTGCCAGTCCCTTAAAGGGGTTGTCTCACGACAATGATTGCTTTTTATGTTAAAGATCTTGCAAAATCATGTCACTTTGCAATATATGTCCATTAACAGTATCCTACCTATTCCTAAATATCCCCTCTTGTATGGGCTGCTTCAGCTCCGCAGGTCGCTATAGCTACAGACCTGTTTGATCTCTCATGATAGGCTGCCAGCACTGGTTGCTATAGCTACCAACCTGGCTTTTACTGCATCCTAGTAGAAGCCAGTAAACACATCCCTGAATTCAAGATGAAACCAAGAAAACAGGACTGAGGTGAGATGAATCAATGTAGTGAGACAACCCCTTTAAGTATTCTGGAGATAAGAGACACAACAGAAACAACCAAAACTTGTAGGATCTGTTTATTATCGTCACACTGCTCTTCAGTAGGTCTCTCACCAATGCAATCACTAGAGGTCTGTTATTGTTTATTTTCTCCCATTTCTTCCGTAACATGTTTTCACATCTTTTGTATGTTGTTTGTTCCTTATTTTTTGTAACTAAGCACTGTACCTGCATATTAAAGCCTAACATTTTAATAGCTTTGCCTTGTTGCATAAAAGAACCTGCAAAGAGGTTACCTGTGAGTACCTGGTGTGTGGAGCTGCACATTTGCCCATATTTGATGTGGTGGTAACATTAGTGTTCATGGGTATATGGACTGTTTAGGGTACATGTTGTAGCCTTACTGGGGGGCCATTGTGAAATTGAGTAGTGGATTAGCTGTAGAATCTGCTGGTATTTGGGGTGCTTTAATAACTGATCAAGGACAGCTGATTTTTGAAGGGTTTATTACAAGGGATAATAAATACACATCATTGGCATCACTATAGCAATAGCAGCTATACCCAGAGGTCGAGGGGGCCCCACTCAGATACAAGAACATTGTTCCTTTTCTTAGGGAACAAGTAGTTGGTGGTTTTCTGCTCTCCAGCACTACTATGTGGGTTCCCTGATATATGGCGGTATTATTTCTACCTGTTCTGCTATTTTAGTTTATTGCCACTAGGTGTTGGGGCCCCATCTCACTTTGTTGTGTGGCCCTAAAAATTCTAGTTATGCCCCTGATAGACATACTGAACAGGGAGGAAACCTAACTAACTTAGGCTTTGTCTACACAGCAATTGTAAAATGCCGTCAGATTCTGTTATAGAATCCGACCAATATTTTACTAATTATTTTTGTTTTCGCCGCGGTTTTCGGATTCCGGCCGGCCCATTAACCTTGTACTGTGCTACTACATGTTCTAAGGTTTTTGACAGATTTGAAATCCGACCTCAGAAAATGGATTTCTTATTGAGGTCTATGGGGATGATTTACAGTTGGATTTTTGTGGATTCTAAATACTGAATCCGCTTGAAAATTTGATTGTAAACCAGTGCCGTGTAGATGTAGCCTTAGGGACAAGAGTGCAATGGTGCCTGTAGGCATCATTCTAGCATCCAGAGTAATGCTTCCTCCAATGGTCAACAGTCCTACAGGACAAGTCACAGACAACTCCCCCCAGGTTGAGATACATCACTCCATTGTTATAGCCTGCTAGTCAAGCTGTATGCTCAGATTCTCTTGATATTATTATAAATGTTGTCGATGTTGACTTGAAGTAGGGTACCCTTGTGGTCACATCCATGGCACACAGGTAAGAGAAGCCTGTGTATACAAGTAACAGATTGGGGGATAGCAAAATGTGATCTCTCTCGCCTGACAGATTGGGGGCAGTAGTGAGACAGCATTCCCTGCCTGAGTGTGTATCCTTAACATTGGTCATTTACATTTAGATATATTTTGATTGAATGTGCTCAATTTTACAGGGAGAGAAAAATAAATCCTTTCTATTACCCAAAATGAAGTATTACATGCCAATGACCAATTACACACGCGATCAGTGTACTCAAATTGAAAACATTTTTTTGCATGTCAGACCAGGGAACAGAGCAGATGGCCCCAGTGCAGGATGTCACGGGTGGCCACACGTTGGGCCGCAGGTGCACCCCTGTCCCTGTCAAGACTGCTCTCATGCGTACTTACCAGCTTCCCTGCTGGCCGGCGCGTGTCCCCACTCCCTAAGGCGCGAGCACCGGCTCAGTATGATTTAAAGCGTCAGCATTCCAGTAATTGGATAATTGCCAGGTAGTGACCCTATATATTCTGGCCACTTGCTTCCTGCCTTGCCAGATCTATTGTGCCCTTGAGCCATAGAGAAAGCGGTTCCTGAGTATAGTCCTACTGTGTATTTGACCTTTGCCTCCGTCCACTGACTATACCAAGGACTTGGTTGGAACGCTCTTATCAATCGACTTGAGGCCTTAACAGCTGACTTAATGATTGTTAGCGACTTCACAGCGCAGTATGTTATATGTCCCCCAGTATAGGTAATAGGGTCCCCCAGTAAGTTTTATGTCCCCCAGTAAGTTGTATGTAGGTGGATATATAGTTTATATGTCCCCAGTAGGTAAGGTATATAGGTATATGTCCCCCAGCAGGTATATAGGCAGGTTATAGGTCCCCCAGTAGGTATATAGGCAGGTTATATGTCCCCCAGTAGGTATATAGGCAGGTTATAGGTCCCCCAGTGGGTATATAGGCAGGTTATAGGTCCCCCAGTAGGTATATAGGCAGGTTATATGTCCCCCAGTAGGTATATAGGCAGGTTATATGTCCCCCAGTAGGTATATAGGCAGGTTATAGGTCCCCCAGTAGGTATATAGGCAGGTTATAGGTCTCCCAGTAGGTATATAGGCAGGTTATAGGTCCCCCAATGGGTATATAGGCAGCTTATAGGTCCCCCAATGGGTATATAGGCAGCTTATAGGTCCCCAGTAGGTACATAGGCAGGTTATAGGTCCCTCCCCCAGTTGATATATAGGCAGGTTATAGGTCCCCCAGCCGGTATATAGGTCCCGCAGCAGGTGAATAGGTCCCCATCAGGTATTTAGGTCCCACAGCTGGTATATAGGTCCCCCAGCAGGTATATAGGTCCCCCAGCCAGTATATAGGATGCTGACGTGGCTTATACCACCATTTGCTGTGGTCCAGAGGATCTCAACATTGATCCACTTCCTTAGGTTTCTGTAACAATGGCCAGTTATTGCAGTCTATGAAATACAGGAGCTCCGTTCCCTACATGCAATCTAATGGACAGCAGCTTTTAATGGGGTTGTTTGACCTGTTTAAAAAATAGATAGGAAGCTCCTGGTAACCCATTATACAAAAAACAAAAGCTCTCTAATGGTTACATGTCCCTGATTAGATTAGATCACTGTTCAGAAGTTCACTTACAAACAATGATGTAAATTAGTGGCATGTGACCACTGCAGCCAATCAGTGATGTCCCCATGCAGAAGAAGAAGAACACAGTAAATCGAAGACCGAGATGGAATGGAGGAGCCAAGGAAGGTGAGAATAGAGTTTTTGGATTTTTTAATGCGGCATCAGGAGTTTCTATTCATTTTTTATTGAACCGGACAGCCCCTTTAAGGTGTCATCGAGCACCCTTACCTACTGGATATCTGTGCAACTGCAAGGTTGTGCACATGTTCATGTGTCCCTGGTCTGGACCCAATGGATCAACTGCATGTAACAATTATTTCCTAATGATGTATCTTTCTTGGTGGATTCATACCAAACAATGCTTTATTTATTCTAATCACAGAGGCATTAAAACCAATGTAATGAAATCTTCTATTTAGAGAGCACCGTGGATACCCAATAACTGGAGGACCTGGGACCATTTTTTATTCTATGAAAAACATAGGGAAATGTGTTGGTTCTGACATGAAATTTAGCTTGCTGCTAATGTAAATGATGCTTGATCAAGTCCCGGTCAGAGAGGATGTCTCGGGGCTTGTCAGCTGCAGCTGTTTACATAGAGGGCTTAAGTGCAATGGGACTCCTCGATGCAACATGAAAGATTTTAGGGTATTTTCACACGATGTACTGCAGTGCGTACAGTACGTGCTGCAGCACATCGAGTCTTTCGGGGGCTCGCGCTGATACACGCGTGAGTGGGGAGAGGAGGCATAAATGGTTGCCGTAATTTCAGCGCGCATTTCGCCCATAATAGAGCGCAAATACATGGCGAAATGCGCGCCGAAATTACCTCGTGTGAACATACCCTTACAGTTAGGCTAAGTCACACGGCACACAAAAACGGTCGGTTTTTTGGCAGTTTTAGTATTTTAAAACCACTGAAATTCCAACCATTTATCAAGCTCATAGACTTTAATAGAAAAACTGACCTGTAGTCTACACAGGTTGTTTTTTTTCAGCTCATTTTCTGGCGCCGACGTGTTTAGGAACATGTTGTAAAATCCACCAGCGTTTTGTGTTTTGCTGTTGGTTTCCCATAAAATTAATTCTATGGGCTGGCAAAAAAAACTAAAACTGACCGTGGTTTTTGCGAAAACAGTGACAAAAACCGCGGTCGTGCATCAGACAAAAAGCTATCCACTTTATAATGAATAAAGAAGACATTCAATGGATGTTGACCCTGCTCGCACACTTAGCTATGTTAACATAGTTAATTTTTCCATTGGAACCTACTGTAGAAATCCAAGGCATGCCATGGTATTCATGCCACTTTCTATGCCACAGATTAGCCCCATTTACTGGGGCTAATGCCACCCAAGTTAGCCATCTGAGATGTGGCAGCTATTTTTTTCCTTGCACGATCCATATTAGAAAAAATAAATGGATTCTGGACAAGGCTTTAGAATCAGTATTTTAAATTTTCTATCTTTTTTCACTTGTATGAGAAGCATTATAAGACTGTGCCAGTATGTGATGGGTTATGTAACTGCATATTTAGATGTAAATCACTTTTTTTCTAGGATTAAAACTGAGTAGTCTCACCGAAACGGACTTGTTAGGAAGCTGTGTATCAGAGACGTGACAGTTAAGTTGTTAGCTACGGGAACTGCACAAACCCTTAAGAAAATTGGATCAGGCTAGCTTTATCCACTCTGTAATAAGATTATCCACTGCTGCATTCAAACACAGGTTATTTAATGCAATTTATACAGCATTATTTTTTTAGATTGAGTCAAACACTAACATACAATCATCTAATGCACGAGACAAAATTAAGGCATACATATAACAAGCAAGTACTTGCATATCATTATGGCAGGATTATGAAATGCATGCTGCAAAGAGTATTGGAAATAAAGGGTTTTTATTGTGTAGTTTTTTTTATCATGTAAAAGGACAGAGTTTTGTTGCTGTTACATATCTCCATTATTAAGGCCCGTCTGCACGACATGCTTTCAGCGTCGGATTTTTATGTGGATTCGGGTTTTAAAAACTGTAAAAATCCGACTGTAAAAGCTTCCACATAAACTTCAATTGAAAATCTGAGTTGTAGGCCACACGAAAAAACACAGAAAAAATGGGACATTTATTACTCAAAAAACACAGAAACAAGGCCATACTCACAGCTCAAAGGCTGGACTGAAAACCCAGTAAAGAGGCAACACTGGCCCCTATGCTACTTGGGAAAGATAAACAGGTGCAACTGATTGCTGAGCAGTAGCTCACATACCCCACCAGTAGGGGAACAATTAGACTGCACATTAGATTGATACTTGTTCACATAGTATGCAGAAAAGCCACAGTATAATACATGGGGAGATTGCACAAATGCAAAAATATCGATAAGACAACTGTATTAATTAATACCTATTATTTGATATTTTTCCAGTATGTCAATTTTTTTGCCCAAAAGTACTGGGGAGCAGAGGGTGTCTGTATTTTGTGTTGGACACCCAAAAAGTGCTGGGCAGCCCGCCCAATCGAGTAGTAGTGGCGTAATAGGCTGTAAGCCAGCACGGTGCACTACACGTATCTGTATTAATGGCACCCTTTTGTATCACCTTATCTATATGCAATTATAATACCAGCAACCACCCCCTCATATATTGTAGGTGTGTGAGTGGTTGTCTTATCGGAATTTTTGCATTTGTGCAATCTCTCTATGTATTATACTGTAGCTTTTCTGCATACTGTGTGAACAAGTATCAATTTAATGTGCAGTCAGCTGCACCTGTTTATCTTTCCCAAGCAGCATAGGGGCCAGTGTTGCCTCTTTACTGGGTTCAGTTTTCAGTCCAGCCTTTGAGCTGTGAGTATGGCCTTGTTTTTGTAGGCCACACAGATTTACTACACCACGGATATCATATCCGTGGTGCATAAAAAAATGAATGCACATATCCACTCTTTTAAGAGGATCCAGTTCAGATTCTTCTTTGGGCAGGCATGAAGCAGATTAGCCCAAACGAAATGGAAACTCCCTATGCAAAGATAAAATCTTTGGGAAAAATCCAAGGCTTTATGGCAGATTTCTGCCTCAGATTCCACATCAAATTTTTTCAATTAGAAAGATTTGACGTGTGAGCTTATCCTTACTATTCATTTTAAAGTGTGATTGATCCCATCAGAAACGGTTTGGATATATGAGACAAAACACATATAATCATTTAACCCCTTACCACCAGAGCCAGTTTTGGCTTTCCTGACTGAGCCCCGGTTTTAAAATCTGACATGTGTCACTTTATGTGAGAATAACTTTTTGACACTTTTACCTATCCAAGTGATTCCCGCCTGCTACCTGCAGCTTCGATGTCGCAACCATGATAGGTCGCGGCATCAAAGGGTTAATCACCCGCGGCCGGAGCTCACTCTGGCCGCGGGGGATGTGACATGATGCCAGTGGTAATATACTGCTGGTTCCATGCCGCGATCTTGCGAGCTCCGCTTGTGAGCTCGCAAGATCTCCATGACGTACCCATACGTCAAATTGCGGGAACCCCTACCTGACCTTGACGTATGGGTACGTCAAATGTCGGTAAGGGGTTAATAACTGAGAAACAGACTAATACAGAAGAAGAAAGTCTTCTGGAAGTCTTCAGACCATAGACATACTGGTGAGGGTTAAGGCTGTTGAAGGTTTTGTTTAACTTACCGCTGTGATAATGCAAAGCTCCCTTTGCGGCCTAACCTCTGGTCCGCCATCCTGACCAATGTTACCATAACATGGGGCCTATTGTGAAGTCCCTATAAATGACGTCAGACGGGACATCAGGCAGAAGTTAGGCCACAACAGGAGCTTTGCGTTGCTAGACCAGTGAGGTAACCCATTAAAACCTCTTAAACAACCCCAACCCTAACTTAGGTTTACAGTTATGGTTAGAGATAGGGATAGGGTTAGAAAAAAATAAACAAGTTCGGGATGTTCTAAACCTTAATTTTTTCACAAGCTGAGTTGAACCTATGTTGGACCTAAAAGGGCAACTCTAGTTCCTAGGGGTGGGGGTAAGTGATAAACATTATAAGTGGGTTTACTCCTAGTGGACTGTGTAAATATGTGTTATATATACAGTCATGTAATATCAGCATTTTCATTGTGTTATTATTTAGACCAGTTGCCCCAAAACTTTAGGCTCACTAATGAGACTCTCCCATGTTCTAATTGGTGCAGTGCCCTGCTTCAGCAACACAACACTGCACTGTCAGTGCCAGGCAGTAGTTTGGGATAAGTATGCTCTATTGAGGTATATTAAAGGGGTTGTCTCACTCCATTGATTCATCTTACCTCAGTCCTGTTTTCTTGGTTTCATTTTGAATTCAGGGGCGTGTTTACTGGCTTCTACTAGGCTGCAGTAGAAGTCAGGTCTGTAGCTATAGCAACCAGTGCTGGCAGCCTATCGGGAGAGATCAAACAGGTCTGGAGCTATAGCAACCAGTGGTGGCAACCTATCAGGAGAGATCAAACAGGTCTGTAGCTATAGCGACCTGAGGAGCTGATTCAGCCTATACAAGAGGGGATATCTAGGAATAGGTAGGACACGGTTAATGGACATATATTGCAAAGTTTTTTTAACATAACAAGCAATCCTTGTAGTGAGACAACCCTTTTAACTACATAGATGGGAGGCCACCCTCTATGATCCAGGACAGGTAGCAACCCCCTGAGATAGGGAAATGAATGTAGCAAATGTAGCTTCCCCAGCTGATAACAGTGATAGGGCAGTGAACCTGAGCTCATCGCTGCAGTGCTTTTTTTTTTTATAAGGGAGTGTTTTTTCCTTTAATAAGTTTTACTTTAATCCACAAGATTGAGTACAGTCACAGCTGCCAGACATATTAAAATGTTTTTTGTTTTACCATTTATTTCTGAAAGTGCTTTGAATTAATGATAATGTGCAAGATCTCTGTTTACACTGTCCCTTTTTTACATCAAGCAACTCCTCCATAGACTATAGGGCATAAAAGGGAACATAAAATGTAGTCTTTCATTATTAATAACATTTTTATTGCAGATGTTATTCCGCTAATAGAGTAGATGCTATTTACCATCATTGTAAAGTGAGCTTGAGATATATATTGTCTGTTCTGACATAATTTGTATTTACACTTTGCTTATACTTTGGCCTATTTATACAGTTATACATGTTTATAATGTGCATATTATAATATTTCATCTAGAACGGTGTGTTTAGGTAATGTAATTATTATTGCTCTCTATCACATGTTCATATATAAAGTCATTAGTAACAGTAGGTTTCCTCTAGGAAAAATCCAACATGTAATCCCCACAGAAATCTGAGGAGACCTAGGATTTCTGCTGAGGATTTTTACTTAATAGAGGCGATATTTGCACCTGATTCAGACCCGGGTTAGCCCCAATTCAATGGGCTAACTCACATCACTCCTTCCATAGCGAGATCCGATGAGGATGACTCAAAAGAATGAAAATGTCCATTTTTTTCCCTACAAAAATCTGCACTGTGTGAACTACATCGAGTGCTGGCCCTTCAGGTGAATGGCTGTCAGAATACACAAGGGTTTTAACGAGGAATCCACTATGGAATCCATGTTGAATTTCACATTAATATTCTGAATTGTGGCTTCATCTGGGACAATGGTGTCCATCGGGCACTGTGGGTGTCTGTCATTTAATAGACCTAGGGCCACATGTATGAACCTGTTTAGTTCTAAAACTCACTCTTTTACCCATAGGTTACCAAGGGGAAAAGAGTGAGTTTTAGACCTACAGTGGTGGCCAAAAGTATTGGCACCCCTGCTATTCTGTCAGATAATACTCAGTTTCTTCCTGAAAATGATTGCAATCACAAATTCTTTGGTATTATTATCTTCATTTAATTTGTCTTCAATGGAAAACCACAAAAAGAATTGTCATAAAGCCAAATTGGATATAATTCCACACCAAACATAAAAAAGGAGGTGGACAAAAGTATTGGCACTGTTTGAAAAATCATGTGATGCTTCTCTAATTTGTGTATTTAACAGCACCTGTAACTTACCTGTGGTACCTAACAGGTGTTGGCAATAACTAAATCACACTTGCAGCCAGTTGACATGGATTAAAGTTGACTCAACCTCTGTCCTGTGTCCTTGTGTGGACCACATAGCATGGAGAAAAAGAAAGAAGACCAAAGAACTGTCTGAGGACTTGAGAATCCAAATTGTGAGGAAGCATGAGCAATCTAAAGGCTACAAGTCCATCTCCAAAGACCTGAATGTTCCTGTGTCTACCGTGCACAGTGTCATCAAGAAGCTTAAAGCCCATGGCACTGTGGCTAACCTCCCTAGATGTAAAACCCATGGCACTGTGGCTAACCTCCCTAGATGTAAAGCCCATGGCACTGTGGCTAACCTCCCTCGATGTAAAGCCCATGGCACTGTGGCTAACCTCCTTAGATGTAAAGCCCATGGCACTGTGGCCAACATCCCTAGATGTAAAGCCCATGGCACTGTGGCCAACATCCCTAGATGTGGACGGAAAAGAAACATTGCCGAGAGATTTCAACGCAAGATTGTGCGGATGGTGGATAAAGAACCTCAACCAACATCCAAACAAGTTCAAGCTGCCCTGCAGTCCAAGGGTACAACAGTGTCAACCTGTACTATCCGTCGGCGTCTGAATGAAAAGGGACTGTAGGTAGGATACCCAGGAAGACCCCACTTCTTACCCTGAGACATAAAAAAGCCAGGCTCGAGTTTGCCCAAACTTACCTGAGAAAGCCTAAAACGTTTTAGAAGAATGTTCTCTGGTGAGATGAGACAAAAGTAGAGCTTTTTGGGAAAAGGCATCAACATAGAGTTTACAGGGAAAAAAAAAGAGGCATTCAAAGAAAAGAACACGGTCCCTACAGTCAAACATGGCGGAGGTTCCCTGATGTTTTGGGGTTGCTTTGCTGCCTCTGGCACTGGACTGCTTGACCATGTGCATGGCATTATGAAGTCTGAAGACTACCAACAAATTTTGCAGCATAATGTATGGCCCAGTGTGAGAAAGCTGAGTCTCCCTCAGAGGTCATGGGTCTTCCACCAGGACAGTGACCCAAAACACACTTCAAAAAGCACTAGAAAATGGTTTGAGAGAAAGCACTGGAGACTTCTAAAGTGGCAGCAATGAGTCCAGACCTGAATCCCATAGAACACCTGTGGAGAGATCTCAAAATGGCAGTTTGGAGAAGGCGCCCTTCAAATCTCAGGGACCTGGAGCAGTTTGCCAAAGAAGAATGGTCTAAAATTCCAGCAGAGCATTGTAAGAAACTCATTGATGGTTACCGGAAGCGGTTGTTTGCAGTTATTTGGCTAAAGGTTGTGCTACCAAGTATTAGGCTGAGGGTGCCAATACTTTTGTCCGGCCCATTTTTGAAGTTTTGGGTGAAATGATCAATGATTTGATTTTTGTCTCATTCTGTTTTGTGTTTTTTCATTGCAAGCAAAATAAATGAATATATTAATACCAAAGAATTTGTGATTGCCATCATTTTCAGGAAGAAACTGAGTATTATCTGACAGAATTGCAGGGGGTGCCAATACTTTTGGCCACCACTGTAAATAGTTTCATACATGTGGCCCCTAGTGTCTCCTCTGACACAGATGTGAATAAGGGCTTACAGTTTCAGAATATTATTTTATAAACACTCAGCAAGAATGTTGAAGAAGGTGCTCTGGTCAGATGAGACCAAAATTGAACTTTTTGGCCTAAATGCCAAATGCTATGTGTGGGTGCACATCACCCTGAACACACCATCCCCACTGTGAAGCATGATGGTGGCAGCATCATGCTATGGGGAGGCTTTGCTTCAGCAGGGCCTGGAAAGCTAGTCAGAGTTTTTGGGAAGATGGATGGATCTGAACACAGGGCAATCCTGGAGGAAAACCTGTTTAGAGGCTGCAGAAGACTTGAGACTGAGGTGTAGGTTCACCTTATAGCAGGACAATGACCCTAAACATACAGCCAAGGCTACAATGGAAGGGTTGATATCAAAGCATATTCATGTGTTAAAATGGCCCATTTAAAGTCCAGATCTAAATCCCATTGAGAATCTATGGCAGGACTAGAAAATTGCTGTTCACAAACCAATCTGACTGAGCTAGAGCTTTTTTTCAAAGAAGAATGGGCAAAAAGTCCAGCCTCTAGATGTGCAAAGCTGGTAGAGACATCCCTCAACAGACTACAACTGACATTGCAGCTAAAGGTGGTCCTACAGAGTATTGATTCAGGGAGGCTGATTACATCTGCATGTCACACTTTTCAGTTTTTTTAATTTGCAAAAATTTTGAAAAACACGTATCATTTTCTTTATACTTCATAAATACTTGCTACACTGTGTTGCTCTACCGAATAAAATATCAATCAAATACTATCAAGTTTGTGACTGTAACGTTTGAAAATGAGTAAAAATTCAAGTGGTATGAATACTTTTGCATCTCACTGCATCTGTTGGCCTGAGCAGATTTCATTTTTTTTCTCATCAAAAACATTTAGGGAATATGTATTTACTATACCATTTAAGGGGCTCTTTTGGGGTTTCCATTCAAGGAATTTTTCAATCTGGTTGTTTTCACAGAAGTTGCTTTCCCCTCTGTCAGGCTCCTATTTGTCGTGCAGGCTGTGGGCAGTTCTACAGCAGTGATGTTTCAGCTCTGCTAGCTGCTAGTCGGTATGTGAACAAAAAATGCCTGGAACTTCTGAAATTCATAAAATGGCTGTTTTAAATACTTTTCTTAGGCAGATGCAAAATAACATTTGCTTCCTGTTGTCATGTAAAATATCCCCACAGTGGTAAAAAAAATAAAGTTAATGTTTCTGGAATTTATTATTCTTGTTTGCAACATTAGAAAATGGGATTTTGACTCCACTGTGGAAAATATTGCAATGCGGCACAAGCTTTGTTCACTAGTTGCAGTTTTGCTGAAGTTTTTGCATGAATGTTTTTCTATCCAGGGCCATAAGTGTGCTTTCACACATCGTAGTTTTGGTGCAGTTTTTACTGCGCTCCAATTAAACTACATTATTACCAGCAAGCTTTTTTCACCTACCTGAAGGGTTTTTGGTGAGTTTTTGACGCATTTTTTGTGCAGGAAGGCACAGCAATTAATGCTGTACATTGCTGAACAAAAAAAACGGCAAACATCGCAGTAAAAAAAAATCACGATTTTACCGCGATTTTTGTGCAGCAATATACAGCATTAATTGCTGTGCCTTCCTACACAAAAAACGCGTCAATCTTCTCCAGGCGGCAAAAACGATAATTCCACGCAGATGGAAGCAAACCTCCCCCCCTTCCATAGCAGAGTGCGTTGAGGAAGTGGCTGCGACCCACCGCATGGAGGAGCTGGTGGCGCAGAGTTCCGATACTGTGCAGAAGGTACTCTCTACATGGTGTCCCTGGATACTATACAAGGACTCCGCAAAACTTAAAGCCCTTCTTGTATCTGGGTCTTAGAGTGGGACAAGTATGGGGAACGGGACTTATGATGGTGGGCCGAGCTGGGTTCCCTTTTTCTTGACCCTCTGCTGGGTCTCTGGAGGGGTGCGCGTCCCGGGATCCGCACAAAGCATTCAGAGTACCCTCCCCCCCCTTTTTTTTTTTTTTTCTCTCTCTCTCTCTTTCCCCCCACTGCCCCGTTCGACTCCGTTTGTTCCCGCCTCCCCTCCTCTTTTACTTACTAGATTAGAGAATATTTCATGAGAAAGACTCCTGTTCTCTGGAGGACTTATGTTGACTTTGCTTCGGCATCTTTTGCCTTACTCACAGGTGCCTTGTCGGTAAATTTGATTCAGTTTTTGTAGATCATGCACTGACTGGTTACGCTTGGATCCTCTAGAGGACCTGCTCCGAGTGTATACTAGGTGCCCTTTACCAATATGAGCACTACGTGGGGCCGAAACTTCGGTTTCTCGCGTGGACCAATTTTGCCGTTTTTGGGCAGATTTTTTTTAAATGTTTTCGTATCGAATGTTAGTTAAGTATGAACACCCTGTTGTTTACCGCAATTGGACAATACTTGTCTCATTGGCTTACTTTCATATATGACTTATATTGTTTATAAAAAGAAATGTTAATAAAAAAATTTTAAATCTGAAAAAAAAAACGCGTCAAAAACTCACTGTGTGAAAGCACCCGAACTGTTTGGAAAGTCAGTAATCAATTAGTGTGTTTGTATCCACAAGACTTCACACACAGTCATAGATAACTTACTTGGAACACCTTTCTGAACAATTTAGACAACTGTAAGAAGCTTGCTGGTAATAAGGGCAGTTTAATTGGAGCGCAGTTAAAACTGCACCAAAACTGCGCCTTGGGAAAACACCCTAACTGAGCAGAAAGAACCTTGAATGTGTTTGAACTGCAGCTTTAGTAACCCACCAGCTCTCATCACTGGACCTGCCTGGTCTTGTTTGATTCCAGCAGTGTCATCTGTAGTAAATAGACCCCTTGGTTTCCAGTAGCTTATTGCAGAGCACCCACCTTATGTTTTTTTAATCCCGCAATTATTGTGAATACAGAAATTCATGGTTTAATATCACACAGGGATGCATGGGACCCACCAGTGGAGTTGATTCTTTGGGCTCACCAGTGTAGCTGATTCTTGGGGCCACCAGTGTAGCTGATTCTTTGGGCCACCAGTGGAGTTGATTCTTTGGGCTCACCAGTGGAGCTGATTCTTGGGGCCACCAGTGGAGCTGATTCTTGGGGCCACCATTGGAGTTGATTTTTGAGGTCCACCAGTAAAGTTGATTCTGGGGGCCCACCAGTGGAGCTGATTCTTGGGGCCCATCATTGAAGTTCATTCTTCAGACCCTCTCGTAAATTAGATTTTTTTTAAACCAGTTTTATTGAATGTAACACCATACACCAAATAAAGCAGTACATACAAAAAATACAAAGAGTATCATACAGTATTTACGCATAAATCGACACAAAATTGTTTCATGATAAATCAAGAGGTTAGGTACAGCCTATTAGGAACATAACCTTTTTTCTTTATTAACCCCTTCCCAACATTGGACGTATGCATACGTCCTGGCGATCATGTGGGCTTGCGGGCGAGCCCCGCATGATCGCGACATGAGACCAGCGGTAAATTACCGCTGGCCTCATGCCACATCACCCATGGCCGGAGTGAGCTCCGGCCGTGGGTATTTATCCCCTTAACTCCGACGATCAATTAAGATCGTCGGAGCTAAGTCGCAGGCAGGAGGAGGTAGCCCTTCCTGTCTGCTTCAGTCGCGCTGCTGCACAAGAGTGCGGCAGCGATCGCTTACCAACCGGGTTCGGGAACTGAAGATCACTTCCCGGAGCCATCTGTGACGTCACGATGCCCACAATGCATTGTGAGCATTGTGACTGACAGTTGTCATGGCGACCAGTACACAGTAATAATACTGTGTACTGGCCTGCCTTCTAACAGCAATCTTCAGAAGATCTGAAGATTGCTGTTATAAATCCCCTATGGGGAAAAGTAAAAAAAGTGTAAAAAAAAAGTAAAACACAAACACAAAAAATAAAATAAAAACACGTACACTGCCCTTTTCCCCTTTATAGACGCCAAACGCCCCAAAAAAGATAAAAAATAATGTACCCATATTTGGTATCGCCGCTTGCGTAATGACCTATCCTATAAATATGTCACGTTAATTAACCCGTACGGTGAACACTGTTAAAAAAAAGAAAAAAAACAAGCAAAGAATCTTGTTCATCTCGCAGCACATAAAATGGAATAAAAAGCAATCAGAAACTCATATAAACGCCAAATTTGTACCAATTAAAACGTCAGTTTATCCTGCAAAAAAAAAAAGCCCTGACAAGTTACTGTATACAGAAAAATAAAAAAGGTATGGCTCTCAGAAGACAGAGATGTGATGCATAAAAAAATTTTACACAATAAAAACACTTTTTTTTTTTTTTTTAAAAGTGCTTCAACATAAAAAAGCTATATAAATTGGGTATCGCCGTAATCGTATCGACCCACAGAGTAAAGCTAACTTGTCATTGATACTGCACAGTGAGCGCTGTTAAAAATAAAAATAAAAAACACTCCTAGGATTGCAGTATTTTCGTCACCCTGCCTTCAAAAAAACGTATTTAAAACTGATCAAAAAGGCTTTTCCCCCAAAAAATTATACCAATAAAAACTTCAACTCATCCTGCAAAAAACAAGCCAATACACAGCTCCGTACACAGAAAAAAAAAAAAAGTTATGGCTCTCAGACTGCGACGATGCAAAAACGTGTTTTCCTTTTTGAATAAAAGTGTTTTTATTGTGTAAAAGCAGTAAAACATGAAAAAAATATACAAATTTAGTATCCCTGTAATCGTATCGACCTGCTGAGTAAAGCTAGCATGTCATTTATTCCGCACGGTGACCGCTGTAAAAAATAAAAAAAAAACACTACCAGGATTGTTGTATTTTGTTCAAAATGCCTCACAAAAACCTTAATAAGTGGTTAAAGCGTCATATACACTCCATAATGGTACTAATAAAAACATCAACTCATCCCACAAAAAACAAGCCCATAAATGGTTCTGTGTACAGAAAAATGAAAAAGTTATGACTGTCAGAATAGGACAACATAAAAACGCAATTTTTTAGAGACCTATTTCTATTGTGTAAAAGTAATAAAACATAAAAAAACTATATAAAATGTATATAATTTTAATTGTACCGACCCCCATAGTAAAGTTATCCTGTTATTTATCCCGTACGGCTAACATTGTAAGAATGAAGCCCAAAAAACAATGGCGGAACTGTGTTTCCCCCCCCCCATTTTCATAGCCCAATACTGAAAAAAAACTATGGAACACCTTTGCGCCCAAAATGCACAGTACACCCCTAGATGAGATACCTGAGGGATGCTGAATCCAAAATGGGGCGACTTCTGGAAGGTTTCACCTGTTCTAGTACTTTGGGGGCTTTGCAAATGCGACATGACCCCACCAAAATCTGTGTTCCAAAAGCCAAATAGCGCTCCCTCCCTTGTACCCCCTGCCATGCGCCCAAACAGCAGTTTACCCCCACATGTAGGGTACTGCCGAACTTGGAAGAAATTGCTTAATAAAATTTTGGGTGCTTTTTTTCCAGGATTCCTTGTAAAAATTAAAAATTTTCAGCTAAAATTGCAGTTTGTTGGAAAAAAATAACATTTTAAATTTTCACAGCTTAACACTAAAAATAGGACCTGTCACTGGCGGCCTCTTACAGGCCCATCTCTCTGATCAATGTCGATCTGAAACTGGTTGCAAAAATTATGGCTGATCGATTGGCCATTCTACTTCCAAAACTTATCTCCCCATTGCAGGTGGGATTCGTTCAGGGAAGATCAGCGGTAATTAATATAAGGAGGGTCCTTGCAGTGCTGGACGAGGTCAAAATACACCCGCAGATGCACCACTCCCCGGCGATTATGTCCATTGATGCTGAAAAAGCATTTGACAATGTTTCCTGGGAGTGGTTGTACAGGGTTCTTCACCAGATGGGCTTTTCAGGGGAATTTATGGCATTTCTGAGATCATTGTACAGGTCCCCAAAGGCGAGAATATACACCACGGGTTATCTTTCTCCGGCTTTTGACCTCCAGAAGGGCACACGCCAGGGATGTCCGTTGTCCCCTCTCTTGTTCAATATCTCTATAGAACCCTTGGTTCGGGCGATTGAACGGGAAGAGAAGATTTTGGGGTTCAGGATTGGAAATCAGACACTTAAGGCCATCTTATTTGCGGATGATATCCTCGTGTTTATGTCAGACCCATTAAGTGAGGTGGCCTTGATTTTTGATTTACTAGAGAGGTTTGGTAGATGTTCAGGGCTCAAGGTTAACAGTTCTAAGAGTGATATATTGGATATATCTCCCCAGGGTACTTTAACGAAGAATATTGGGAACAGACACCTCCCAATTCGGGTGGCAGGAACTAGCATAAAATACCTAGGAATCCACATCGGGAAATCCACGGAATCTGTTTATAAATTGAACTATGTCCCTATCATGCAAAAAATAGAAGAGGATTTGAAAAGGTGGAACAATCTTCCTCTTTCCTTGTTTGGAAGGGTTAATCTGATCAAAATGGTGAGCTTCCCCAAATTACTTTATCCCATGCAAACTATCCCATGTCAAAAAAGTACAGAGGCTATTCTCTTCATTTGTGTGGGGCCATAAGCGTCACAGAATAGCTTTGTCTACTCTTATGCTTCCCAGGAATGGGGGAGGATTGGGGATGCCAGACGTGCGGATGTATAATCTGTCGTGTACCCTACGTCATGCAATTGATTGGATCCAACATACAAATTTCTTCTCAAATTTAGAAGTGGAGCAGGAGCTGGCAGCTCCGTGGAGTCTGAATGGCATTCTTCATACGAAATTTTCTTTGCTTCCACGACATTTACGGCAGTCTTTACTTATTAGGGATACGGTAGCTGCGTGGAAGACGGTTAGAAAAATGATGAAGCTCCCGTTTCTGTGCTCCAAGCATATGTCCTTGTGGAACCATCCTGAATTCACTCAAGGGCAAGAGAACCTAGAGTTTAAAGCCTGGAAGAGGGGAGGGGTGAACCAAGTTCATCATTTGTTTCATGATACAGGCAGTAGGTTCCGGACTTATCAGGAGATAAGGGAAAAGTTCGGAATATCCCAGGGGGGATTTCTAGGCTTCGCTCAAATTTCGAGTTTTCTCCACCAACGGTTGAGGAACTACAAAAGAGAATTCAAATCGAATAAATTTGATATCTTCATAGGCCATCCACCCCGAAAAAATTCGCTTTCAGATGTATATAGGGTTCTCCGGGAGTGCCCTCTGAGCTCCAGGAAGGGGAATGTTTATGCGCGATGGGCTAGGAAATTTGAAGATGTGGAGTTTCCTACCAAGATTTTAGAGGGCTGGGAACGGCTAAGGAAGTTGGTACCATGTGAATCCTGGAGGGAATCCCAATATAAATTAATGCATCATGCCATTTATGGTTTTGATATTCCCTCGCATCCGAAAGCTCCAAACAGGCTGACAGCTTGCCCCAAATGTTCGCAAGTAAAAACTGATTTATTTCACGGTATCTGGGCATGTCCAGAAACACAGAACTTCTGGAGGCAGGTCGGTCACCTGTTTAATACGCATATGACAATGGATCTAGAGCTGACTCCCCCACTAGTACTGTTCCATATAAACCCCGAGGGTGGTGATGTTCCTCTTTTAGCGCATATCCTTTTCTTGGTGGCCAAGAGATGCCTCTTGACCCTTTGGATTAAACCAGAACTCCCGAGTATGGAAATGGTTCTATCACAAATGAAACATTTCCTCCTTATGGAAAGGTGGGAAGTAGAAAATGACAAAGAAACACTGACCAACAAATTTTTTAAAAAATGGAGAGATTTTATTGCAAACTTTCTTAGTCCCCATGAGATACAGGAACACATGCTTCCTTTTCGAGACACTACTTGGTACATGCTCAGAGAACTTGCCGAGGATTTAGGACCTCTCAAGGTGTCTTGATTGGGAATCACGTTGGCTTTAGTCTGAGACCTGGCACGGGGGCAGGGCTATGGGGAGTCCGGAATATCCCATGCCATTTACCCTTTCTCATTCAGTACTCAGCACTATTCATTATCCTTTACCAACTTTAATCATATCATAGTATCGTTTGATGTTGTAAAACATCATAGCATTCTAGTAGACAGATTAACTTTAAGGGTAATAGTCGTATACGGCTCAAATATGATTAGCTAGATGACTGCAACAATGGTTGGGGGGGGCGGGGGGGCGTTATAGTTTTTAGTTGTTGTTTATATGATAAAAATTGACATTGTATTGTAATTGTCTCTTCTGAAAATATTATGTAAGTAATTCTTCTTTTACGGATGTCAATAAAAATTGTTGATAAAAAAAAACAAAAAAAAAAACACTAAAAATAATTGTGAAAACACCTTTGGGGTCGATATACTGTACTCACTACACCCCTGGATATATTCCTTAAGGGGTGTAGTTTCCAATATGGGGTCTTAGTTTTAGCACCTTAGGGCATCTGCAAACCTGAAATGGCGCCTAAATAAAATTGTAATGAAAATGAGACCCCAGAGTCCGGTAGCTGCTTCTCCTATTCTAGGGCTTGTGGTTGAGACAAATAGCGCACTAGGGCCACATATGGGATATCACTGAACACAGCAGAATCTGGCGAATCAAAAATAAGTTGCATTTCCCTGATCACATCTACTGTGTTCTTGGGAATAATGGATACAAATTCAAAATCTGCAAAACAAAGTGACATTTTGAAATTTCACCCCCACTTTGCTTTAATTCCTGTGAAATGGGGGTATCTAACAAACAGGCCAATCAAAATTATGTTAGAACTGGACTGGTCCCTAAAAAAATTTATATTGCAAATTTTCTTGAAAATTTGAAAATTACTACTAAATTTCCAAGCCCCCAATGACGTATATATATATAAAAAAAAAAAGACATTGAAAAAAAGATGCCAACCTACAGTAGATATATGGTAGATGCTAGTTATAAGCTATTTTGAGTGGAATAACTATCTGTCTTACACACAGAAATTTTTGAAGTTTGAAAATGGTAAATGTTTCTAATTTTTCACGATTTTTTTATATTTTTCACAAATAAACAAGGACTTTTTGGACCAAAATTTCTTACTGTCTTAAAGCACAATGTGTCACGAGAAAACAATCTCTGAATCACATGGATAGGTAAAAGTGTCAAAAAGTTATTCTAACATAAAGTGACACATGTCAGATTTCAAAAATGGGGCTGTGTCAGAGAGGCCAAAACTGGCTACGGCGGTAAGGGGTTAAACATATCTAAAACCAGAAAGCTTAAGGAGCACAACCTGAGCTCACACAAACAATTCCCACCCAGACCTTCATCCCTCCAACCTCCCAAGCAGGACCCACCAAGCCAGTCACCTATTCAAAACAGAGATAGGCCCATTCGAACTCTAGGGGACAGAAAATAGTGCGGCAGTTAGAGCAAAAGAGAAGCACATAAATCACATGTAAGAGAGAGGGTTAAATCATTTAACCAGGGCATACCCCACCAAAGATTCTACCCAGCAGGAGTATCAAAGAAAGCAAACCAGGGGAGCTCAACCATGGACCCCATACACTTTCAAATTTCTTAACTGCATTTCTCTTCATAAAAACTCCCCCTTTCAACCCAATGACATTATTCAATTTATTGATAAACTCGTTTAGAGTTGCAGAAGAAGATTGAATCCATCTGAAAGCAATCAGTTTTCTGGCCATCTACAGCATGCGGTTGATGCTAAGGCGCTGCAAATCATCAAAAACTACATTTTCAAAATAACCTAGGATATAATATAGTGGATCAATCAGAACATTTACTTTATGTACTGTATAAACAATTGCAATGACATCCTTCTAAAATGTACCTAGCGATCTACATTCCCACATCATGTGTATCAACCGCGGTTCCTCCATTTCACATTTTGGCCACTTAGGGCCACATGTATGAAAACTGTCTAGGTCTAAAACTCACTTTGTTGCCCATAGCAACCAATCAGAGCGCCCCTGTCATTTCTCCAGAGCACTATATGAAATGACAGGGGCGCTCTGATTGGTTGCTATTGACAAAAAAGTGAGTCTTAGACCTAGACAGTTTTCATACATGTGGCCCTTAGAGTCAGCTCTAATACTACACTTAAATAATAAGTATGGAGTCTTTGTAGGTTGTGTGTTTGAACATAAGTTGTGAAAAGCTCTTCGCTTCACTCCGTGATACTGGCCAAGAGTTGATATTTTTAAGTCCCACCAGTGTAGTTGATCTTTATGGCCCACCAGTGGAGTTGATTCTTGGGGCCCACCAGTGGAGTTTATTGTTGGCGCTCACTAGTGGAGTTGATTCTTGGCGCTCACCAGGAGAGTTGATTCTTGGGGCCCACCAGTTCAATTGGTTATTGAGGACTACCTGTAGAGTTCATTCTTGAAGTCACCAGTGTAGTTGATTCTTGGGGCCCATCCTACAGCTACAGCACATGACTCCTGCACTCTTGATTTTTGTCTCTCCTTCTCTGTCTTTTTCCTGAACCGCAGTCCCAAACCTGCCTGGCCCCGGGGCCCACAAAGCCTGGTTCAGTTTCTGTTATGAAATCTAAAAGCAGTAACAAGCTGCCTTTAAGGTGGTGATGGGCTGCATTGTCTACTTGATCCCTGTGCCAGGTTAAACATATGGTATGATCACCTCTCATCTGCCTTAAAGGGGATTTGCCACGACACAAGTTTCTTACCTCTCTCCTTAGCACAGGGAGAATGTCAACAAATCACGCTGAGTCATGAAGGCTGCAGGGCTGAGAGGGAGGGGGTGAGTAAGGAGTGAATAAGAAGGGAGCGTCTCAAAACTTAAGTGAAATAATAAACAGTACAACAGTGGATTCTCAATACAGCAAGACACAGGCTCAGACTGCACTTTCTACCCAGTACCTTAAAAGCTCATTCATTTTGCCTGTCATCAGATAAGAAGTGTTTCACGCAAGCGCGGCATGTCAGTTTCCTGGGTCTGTCTAGGGGAAGCTTTCAGGTAACTAAGGGGGATTGAGAAATCCTGTAGCTCTCAGAGTCTTCACTTTTTGTAATCACATATATTTAGAAAGTGATTAAATACCTATTTTGGAGGATCCCACGTCAAAAATACATGGTGGCAAAACCCCTTTAATATGAGGCATTGACATATATAGGCATATTCTCCAGACTGAGTAGAAAATGGCAGGCTAGACAATTAACCTAAAGAATTTATTCGTGCGAGGTGCATTTTGTGTTTTTATTCTTCATTCCATGACAGTTGTTGCCGTCAAAAGCTTACAAATATTTAAATGATTTTAATATCTAATTGCAAAAATAAATAAATGATTTTAAGTCTTTCTTTTCACTTTTTTTAACCATTATTTTATATTTTCCTGACAGTAGTAAAAGCACGCCGTGCAGTTATGCAAATTCACTACTTCTGTGGTCATACTCCGAACCCATAAAGAGAATTTCTCACAATTATTTTTTGTTCTGCTAATGATACATATGATTTTCTCCTTAGCTGTTTTTTTTTCTGATTGCGGATTTTTAATTCTGTGTTCTGCATGTGCTTATGGAGGCAGCCATCTTGCCTGTGCTGCTGTTTACAGCATTTAAAAAAAGGTGCTTTACTGAGCTACATGAACAAAGGATCCTGTGAACAGGAGCGGACTCGCTGACTTCTGAGGGAAAGTTTTCTAGGTATGATCTGTGACCTAAGAAGTCATTGTGGTGGAAGGAGGGATTATCTGTAATCATCACCTATTGTGAATGGTGGATACCTGTATCTATACATTGATCTCACCTTTCGGTGTAATTCAGTTTATGATGATAATGTGAAGACTGCCAAAAAGTGATCAGTTCACAACAGAAGGTGTCAGTTTATTTCTAGGCTTAGTGGCCAAAGTAAAAATTGCAAGATCTTAGAATTTTTTTAAAATATGGACAATGATATAATGAATAAAAAGCAAAACAAAAATTCTTGAAAAATATGTTTGATATAAAAACACTATTTAAACAGTTGAATATCTGCTAGCATATTCCATTTGAGCATGCATGTGCACTGCTATAAGGAAAAGGGAATAGGCTATTGCCAACTCAGTAGAGATTATCCTTTTGGTGGAACAAAGAATTGGAATCGTAGCTGTC
Organism: Phyllomedusa bahiana; assembly: GCA_025379985.1. Lineage (NCBI taxonomy): Eukaryota > Metazoa > Chordata > Amphibia > Anura > Hylidae > Phyllomedusa > Phyllomedusa bahiana. Next base: position 93,816 of record JAODAL010005099.1, read on the forward strand.
TGCTGCTCCCATATTTCATACATGCAGCTTGTTGCTGCATCCCACTAACATTTATCTAATGTGCATGGCCAGCTAAACTGCTATATACGAACACTATGGCTAGATCATGGCTACAGTGCCTTGAACTTTTCAACCTTTTGCCACATTTCAGGCTTCAAAAATAAAGATATAAAATTTAAATTTTTTGTGAAGAATCAACAAGTGGGACACAATTGTGAAGTGGAACGAAATTTATTGGGTATTTTAAACTTTTTGTAAAAAATAAAAAACTGAAAAGTGGGGCGTGCAAAATTATTCGCCCCCTTAAGTTAATACTTTTTAGCGCCCCCTTTTGCTGCGTTTACAGCTGCAAGTCGCTTGGGGTATGTCTCTATCAGTTTTGAACATCGAGAGACTGAAATTCTTGCCCATTCTTCCAGCCTGAGCTCAGTGAGGTTGGATGGAGAGTGTTTGGGGAACAGCAGTTTTTCAGCTCTTCCACAGATTCCGATGGATTCAGGTCGGACTGGACTTGGCCATTCTAACACCTGGTTTACATTTATTTGTGAACCATTCCATTGTAGATTTTGCTTTATTTTGGGACATTGTCTTGTTGGAAGATAAATCCCGTCCCAGTCTCAGGTCTTTTTGCAGACTCCAACAGGTTTTCTTCCAAAATGGTCCTGTATTTGGCTCCATCCATTTTCCCCAATCAATTTTAACCATCTTCCCTGTCCCTGTTGAAGAAAAGCCCCAAACCATGATGCGCCGCCACCATGTTGACAGTGGGGATGGTGTGTTCAGGGATGAGCTGTGGGTTTCTTTTACGCCAAAAAATATCGTTTTGCTTTGTGGCCCCAAAAAGTTGGATTTTGGTTTCAATCTGACCAGAAACCCCTTTTTCCACATGTTTGGTGTCTCCCAGTGGCTTGTGGCAAACTTTTAACAAGACTTTTTATGGATACTTTGAGAAAATGGCTTCTTCTTGTCACTCTTCCATAAAGGCCAGATTTGGCAGTGTACGACGTTGTTTTTCCTAGGGGACAGACCTCCCATCACTGTAGATCTCTGCAGTTCATCCAAGTCACAGGGGGCCTCGGGGCTGCATCTTGATCTCTTCCCCTTTTGGGATGAAAGTTTAGGGGGAGGGCCCGGTTTTGGGTAATTTTCAGTGGCGATACCCCTTCCCCATTTCAATATGATCGTTTGCCCATGCTCTTGGATTTTTAAAAATTTTGGGGAAAATCTTTTTGTATCCAAACCGGCTTTAAATTTTCCCCAAATCAGATCATGGCCCGCGGGTTTTGGGTTCCTTGGCTTCTGACCTCTGTTTTTAAAACAGAACCCGAACAACAGAGGGGGTTATTTATACGGGATTTGATTACAACAGGGGGGATTATATTTACATCATCATCATTTAGGACAACATTGATACGAGATCCCATGAACTTCTGGAGGAGTTTGCTGCGGAAAGGGGAAAGGGCCAAATAATACTACACGCCCATTTTTCGTTTTTTTTATTTTTACAAAATTTTAAAAAATACCCAAAAATTTTTTCCACTTCACAATTGTTCCCATTGTTATTGATTCTCAAAAAAAAAAAATTTTTATATTTTTGTTTGAACCTGAAATGGGGCAAAAGGGAAAAGTTCGGGGGGGCCCGAACTTTCGCAAGGCACTGTATGTAAGGGGGACACTTTTAATCGGGTTTTGGGGACGTTTTTGGTATGTACCAGTACATTTGGCTTTTGGGGTTTTTGGTCTTTTTTACGGGAAAATTTGCAGACGGTATGTCATTCCTTTTAGAGGGAAAATTGCAATACAATCGTCCTGATATTGGGGGGGCCCCAAAAGCCCTTGTCACCCAATTTTATAAAGATTGGTGGATGCCTGTTATAGACTTTGCCCGGGGAATTTTATATTTTACTCTTTTGATCAAAATTCTTTCATGATAGGCCACCATATCATTGTACTTGGCAGAAAATTTCCACATAATTTGAATAAGGGGAAATTGGGGAAAAAACTTGTTAGAGAACGTGTAAAAGAAATGATACGTTTTCTAGGTAAATGATCACAGATGTCAACATCACACTAGCCACTAAATTTCAGACACCACAGATCCCAGGAGGATTATCATTAACCACTCTGAGTTCTCAACTTTGTCTAAAGTTCATGAACATATAAAATTTTCCCTGCCCTGCACAGTGTTGCTTTACAAAGGAACTAGTATTAATTATAACATGGGGGACCGTGCAGCTAAAGGGGCTCCCAAAAAAGTAGCCAGGTGAAAAGTTTGTAAAAGACTCATATTAGTCAGCTGCTCTCCCCCAGTGTTGTTGGAAAATTGCTTAAAGGGGTTGCCCATGATTAGAAAAAATTTAAGGGTTTACTTTCTTTTAAAAACGCATTACCCTTCACATGTAACCCCGGTATGCACTCACCCATTGACGTAAATGGAGTGGAGCTACAATATTGAACACCGTCACAGGTGGGGATTTTTTTTAAAGAAAGCAGCCATGTTTTGTTTTTTTTTTTGTTTTTTTAAATCCTGGATAATTCCTTTAATAACAAATTTTTTGGAAAAAAAAAATTTGATTTCCCACCGGGTTTCCTTAGTCAGGGTCAAAAATTTCATGGGTTGCTGTTACCAATGGAACTCTCCTGCCATTTCATTTTCTCCTGCTTTATTAGGCCAGCGGGCCCCTGTTTTGTTTTGTTTTTGGGTTGTCTGTGTTTTTTTTTTAAAAGGGTTTGCATCAAACTGTTTGGGAAATTTTTGCTTGACGCTGAATGGCCTTTGCACCTGAGCTCATTTGCATACATATAAAGCTCAGATGAAAATGGCAGCCTATTTGCAGAATTTACAGTTTAAAACCCAATAGAAAACATTTTTTTTTGCTTTGTTTTTTTCCCCATTATCTTGACATGTAATGGGGAATAAACCTTACCCCTTTTTAGGTCAATTAGGATTACTAATTTAATTATATTTCCCAAAATTTCCCAGAATAATGAGAGCGATAATTTGAAAAGGATTTTTTTTTTACTTTCTGCAAATTTCAAAAGTTTACATAATTTTTCTTTTATTATTTTGTAACTTTTTCCCCTTAAAAAATGTATGACTTGGGGTCAAAATTGGGGTTTCCCTTTCCCAAGCTTCTCACAATGTTTTGGGAGGGGAATTTTTTGGCCCCCTTCCTCCTGACAGAAAATGGGGTAACTGGCCTGTTTATAGGTCCCTTTCTTGCACCCGGCCCTTTTTACTTTTTTCCCCTAAATTTTTTCCCTTGGGGTTAGATCAGGGCCCTTTTTAATGGCCACTTCCCCAAAAAATGACTTAGTTATATTTTCCCCAAAATGATAAAGCCCCCCAAAAAACCTCCAAACGACCACTGCCCTTTCTAAAGAAAAGGGGTAAAAAGGGGATGGATGGCCAAGGGTGTCTCCAATCTAAAACCCTACTGAGCATAGAGGGGGGGATCCTCAAAAAGGGAAAGGGGGAGGAGTGCATGTTCTCTTACAGCCACCAGCTCCGTGAGCCATGTTTGTAGGTCGCCTTGTTCGCACCTGGCTTTTCAGCTTTGCCCATAAATTTTCCATAGGATTGCAATCAGGGCTTTGAAATGGCCCCTCCAAAGCATTGACTTAGTTATATTCCAACATGATAACGACCCCAAAAAAACCTCCAAGACGACCACTGCCTTGCTAAAGAAAATAAGGGTAAAGGTAATGGACTGGCCAAGCATGTCTTCAGATCTAAACCATATTGAGCATAGATGGGACATCCTCAAACGGAAGGTGGAGGAGTGCATGTTCTCTTACAACCACCAGCTCTGTGATGTCATCATGGAGGAGTGGAAGAGGATTCCAATGGCATCCTGTGAAGCTCTAGTAAATTTTTTATGCCCAAGAGAGTTGGGGCAATGCTGGAAAATAATGGTGGCCACACAAAATATTGATACTGTGGACACAATTTGTCCATTTTCAGGGGTATACTCACTTTAGTTGCCAGCAGTTTAGATGTTAATGGCTTTGAGTTATTTTGAGGACACTGACTATTTTACATTGTGTCAAAGTGTCATATCTTCAGTGTTGTCCCATGAAAAGATATAATACAATATTTACAAAAATGTGAGGGATGTACTCATTTTTGTGAGATACTGTAATTATATTACAAAACCTAAATCTAACATGAAATGTATTACATTAAACAACATATCCTCTGAAATTAATTATATTACACTATTAGCGGTCTAACACAGTGAGGCGGTTAATGTAAGGATTCTTGGTGGTATAGAAGTAATGTAAGGATTCCTGATGATTTAATGCAGTAAAGGGGTCATATAAGAATCCCTACCAGAGGATAGGTTGATGCTACATACCTGAGGCCTTGTGATTACTTACCTCTCCAGTCTCTGTAGTTGTCCTGCAGTCACTTCCTGTTTCCTGCCAACACTGATCTTAGAGATGAGTACAGTGAGGAAGGAAAGGGAACAATGCAGTTGTAACTATAAGGGTACAGCTACACGGTAAGTGTAAAATGCTGGTGAAATTCTGATAAGAATCTGGCTGGTATTCTATTGTCTTTTCAATGTTATAGGGGGACAGTTTTGTCCACGGTTTGCGGATACAAAGGATACACCGACATATAGCGAAATGTCTCTTGTTCTTTCGACATTGTATGTACATACAAACTTATAATTTTGACACCGCACAAAAAAAGCAGGGAGATATTTTAGGCTCCCATATCACACCCATCCTCCTTAACCATTGACTAGCACACCGTCTGCCTGAAAACCGGGTGGAAGATTGTGCATGTTCTGAGTTTATCTGTCCGCCTGAAAATCCGTTCACTGTAGACTAGTGGGTTGATTTTCTATTGAAGTCTATGGGGATGGTTGCTTGTAGGTTTTCAGATGGTTTCCAAATCCGCAAACCTGCGGAAAATCCGACAAAAAAATACATTCCGTGTGGACTGCTGTGACCCTCTATACCTCTGCCACTGTACACAGGACCAGCCAGGGTTTCCTGAGTAATAGGATTTAGAAATACCGCTACACTGATTCTTTGCAGAAGTCGATGTGAAACTGTGTAGCAGAACCACACCATGATCCCTTTTTTTTTACTTCTATGAATACCTTGAGGGATAAATAATTAATTGTGACTTGAGTTTGCAACTATGCAAATCAGGAATTCATATTACTTCTATTATAGTATCACAACATGGTGCTGCTTGTGCCACCATGATAAAAAGTTCGATAACACATAATCCTCCAAGTACACATTTCATAAGCCACCAGCTGAAAATAGCTACGACACTTGGAGACGATACAGCTGTTCATTATTCACCCGCTAGACTGTGAAAGAAGCACTGTTTAATTCTCAGGTTTTAATCTTACTCCTGTATAACTAATCCTAAGAATGCAATGGAATGTCTGGCTTATCCTCCCTGCCTCGTTGCCCACATTTCTTTCCTAATAAGAGCAAATGTGTGCGTAATAGTTTTAAGGTATCAAGCATGCACTGAATGACTTCTCCAAACTGAATCTTTAAGAGGCAACAGCTGAGTCTTTAGGTTATGGTTAACTCTCAACAGTGCAAAATCAGATGTGTTCAGAAGAATTATTGTTTTGAAGGGATACACAAGAGAGATACTGAAGATGCAGGGCTGGACCAATGCCACTTAGGCCCCATTCACATCACGTATTTGGCTATAGTGAAATCCATTGGGATAGCTTTAAAAAGTTATCTCAGCGGATATTGCAGTGAAACCATGATGGAGCCATACTCTACAGTGGGGAAATAAGTATTTGATACACTGGCAATTTTGCAAGTTTCCCCACTCAAAAAGAATGAAGAGGTCTGTAATTTTTATCGTAGGTACACTTTAACTGTGAGAGACAGAATCTACAAAAAAATCCAGAAAATTACATTGTATATTTTTTAAGTAATTAATTAGCATTTTATTGCATGAATTAAGTATTTCATCACCTCCCAACCAGCAAGAATTCTGGCTCTCACATATCTGTTAGTTTTTCTTTAAGAATCTCTCCCACTCTGCACTCATTACTTGTATTATTTGCACCTGTTTGAACTCATTACCTGTATAAAAGACACCTGTCCACACACTCAATCACATTCCAACCTCTCCACCATGGCCAAGATCAAAGAGTTGTCTAAGGACACCAAAGACAACATTGTAGACCTGCAAAAGGCCTTGCTATTCACTCTTGTAAGCCAAAGGCGCTTCAGCCTTGCAGCCTACAAGACTAGGCTATTATAATGCAGTGATATCATCACTGCAGTAACTTGCCCATGTACCATGCTGCTTTCAGTATGGGCCACAGGCCAGTACATGACTGTAGCCTTGACTTCTCTGTTCATAATGAAAACTGATCTAGATAAGAATATTTTTTGTTTGAGGACAGTTTTACTGTGTGAGACACTAAGGTGAAACTTTAACTGCATTTGGAGCACTAAAGGGGGACTTTATCGGTGTGGCATAATCTCCAAGGGCAGGTCAGATAGGACGTTTTAAATTGTGATTTCTCACCTCTGTCTACAAGTGTCACCTGCTGCAGACGGTGTCACAAGGGGGCCTTATTTGTTCTGTGTCTATGAGATTAGGGACGACTGCCCAAGTAGTTGGCTTGGGATCCCTTACTGAAGCTAGTACTTTGCTATAGATATAAGGCTCTCCTGTTAATAGGTGGGGTTCCACCAGACTTGAGGATAGAAAGGGTGTTATTCCTTCTTTCAGAAGCAAAAAGGGTTAAATGATGAGGTTAGAAATCAGGTTTTTAAATAGTGTGCATAGAGGTTAAGAGTTATACATAATAAAAGTTATGTTTTAGTGTTTTACAGATAGAGAACTGATAGAGTTTAAGTTTGCCTATGGCAAAATAGTAAATATATTTATCGGTGTGGGACACTATTTTTGTTTAAGGTGGGGAAAGCACTAAGGTGGCACTATGATTATGCGAGAATGGGGCACTATAACTGTCAGATAGTAAAGGATCAATGTTACTGTACAGGAGCAGTTAAAGGACACTTTTAGGATGAGATGGGCACTTTAAATATGTGGCTACGAAAGAGGTACTTTTTAGGAGCATGAATGTGTTACTGTGTAGAGCACAAAGTAGCCACTATTACTATATAGGTAATTTTGTTTGGATCTATTTTTGTGGTATACTACAGTTATGATGGCAACCGGGGTAGCAGCTTGAATACGTAACCTTATAGATGGTTGTATGGCCTTCTGTGCTTAACTATTTTGGTTTCCTCTCCCATTATTAACCAACAAAAGTGGTACAAAGCCACTTGAAAAAATTGTTCTCATGGCTCTGCTGATGGGAGACTGTTCTTTACAGTAATTTTAATAGTCAGTGCGGTTCCTTGAGCTTAGACCTCCATGATCTAACATTTATGAGGACTGGTCAGTTTTCCTGACATGTATGTTTTACTAAATGCTTGTATTTCCTATTAAATAACAATTTTTAAGCTCTTTTCTCATTAATCTATTTTCACGCTCCGCACTGCGGTCCCTGCCCCGGACTGCGGATGTGCCCGTGCCTATGCTGGTGTCTCTGTTTCGTACCTGGTCCATGTCACAGTTCTCAGTCTGGACTGCGAATATGGCCATGTTCCTGCTGTGTCCCATGTTGCTTCCTCTATCTGTGCTGCAGTTCCGGCTGCCAGGTTCAACTCACCTATCCTCGTTCCTGTTCCGTGGCATCCTGTGCGCACATGTGAGTCCCCCAGGGCTCAGGCCTGGCAGCTTACTGAAATTTAAAGAGACAGTGTATTAATTACCTGACCTATGACCTATAGCCTCCTGGGATTTAAGGAACTTGCTGCTTCTGCTCCAGTATCAGTTTGTTGATGTACCTTCATTGCTCCTGACCTCTGTCTGCTGAGTTGGTTGTTGTTAGCTTAGTTAACCACTGCTGTTACCTGCTGCTGTACTAGTCCGCTGCCTACCTGATACTCTGTTACCTGTCTACGGTTACATCTGCCTGTGACCCGCCACATCTGTCTGTGCCTACTGTCCTCTGTCACCGCTACTAGCCACATCAGTGGTTGCGATATTGGGGTTCCCTGCAGCTGAGTCCATCCGTCCTTGCGGCTGACCCCGATCAAGACCGGGGGCCCTTTAGACTCTGCTCACTGGCGTGGCCTACATCTATATCACCAACATCGCTCGCGGTGGCCACCATGTTAATAGTAACTGAAGCAACTGACCCCTGGACCATAACATCTATATTTTGCTGCCCCTCTGTTATATAATTGGAAATGTATAATTAATTGGCAACTACTGTAGGTATTGCCAGTTGGAGTTAGCCCTTATACATTCTGTAACTGTCCAATCAGTGCTTATAAGGCCAGACTGTGTAGGGAGAAGGGGTAAATAGTAACACATAGCAATAATTTTTTTCATACATTTTCAGGAGAAATGAAGGGAAATTGAACAACAGGTAATTCTTTAAAAAGTCTCCACAATTGTTACTATTTTAGGTTAATACAAATATTTACTGAAATATATGTCATGAATAGTGACAAAAAGAGTAAAACCTTGTCACTGAGCTCTGTTTTTATAAAACTTATCTAATGGAACCCCTTTTAGTCATATCAGACCATAGAACTAGGACAGAAAAAGAGTGGCATCCGAGTGGAAACTACGAATAAGGCTTCATGCTAATTGCTGTATTCAGATTACGAAGCTCCTAAATAGGGCAATAATTTCCCAAATTCTTTATTAGTCATAGAAGTACTCTCATCTATATATTACAAAAATCATAAACTAGGGGGTTAGCATTATAGAAGTGTGCTAGATAATGGATGATGGTCACTTGAGATGACATACCTCAAAAAGTAGAATATATCACTGCACTATGGTTTGCCGAATAAAATCTCTATTTCTACCACAAAAAGTAGATCTAAAACTTGACTTCCATTAAAACGTACATTGGGGATTTGGGTATGTATCAGTGTACTAGACTACAATCCCAAGAACCATCAACCACCACCAATAAATGGCTGTAATACCAAATTGGCCTGATCCTAGTACTGACAGATATCCCATGGTTGTTTTAGCACTAGTACTCACAAGCGATTGACACATCTATGGTGACTAACATCCAAACACACAGAAACGAAACACCAGCACCCTGCAGTCCCTTAGAGATGGTCAAATGCTGAATATATAAACTATTATTACAAAGTGTATTACTGCTGTTTATAGTATATAAATCAAAAGCTCTTAGCGCACAATTTTGAAGGCCCATATACCAGAAGCAAGTTGGCTTCAGTTTAAGTGGAGACCTATTCTACGCAATCTCAGTTCTCTCAGTGTCTTTCCAGACCTCTGTACTTCTCAGGGAGTGAGGGTCCCAGCTATACTCTCCTTCTAAGTAAAAACATTCGGAATGAATGGGTGTTGTGCACAACCAAAGTGAAGGCAGCCACTCCACCTTGCATACAATCCATAAAAAAAGTCAAATATGGTCAGCCCCTACAAAAAATTGACTGTTTTTAAGAGAATATAGCTGGGATCCTTCCGCCCTGAAAAGTATAGAGGTCCCCATCTCCCTCTCATTTGGTGTGGCAACAAATGACATACCAAATGCAGCAGCCATGTAGCTAAATGCTATGGGTTGGGGTAAAACCTGGTGACCTACACTGTAAAAAGTTCAACATGAAATTCTATGGGTTAGAATAAATATACTTCGAATATGGAGTTTGATAGTGGGTCCTTGGGAGTCTGGGAGAGCTCTAAATAGCAGTGGCCCCTGGAAACTGTCATGAGATGCTACCTTGATATCACTAGGTGTAGGGAAGGTCTGTACAGTCTACAGTAGATGTCTAGATGTGGATGTGCACAAGCTTTACTGCATGAGTGCTTAGGGAGGTAAGTACTGATCCCTCCCTGACAGCCTCCTCATGGCCCCTTCCCTAGTGTATTAGAATGCTGAGTGAGGAGGGTCACCCAGCTTTTCCTGACACTGGACAGGCTATATAGCATCCAGGAAAACTGGGTAATGACACATTTCCCTCAGCAGGTACCCAGCTTTCTCATCATAGAAAATTTGGGTGCCTGCTGTAGCAGATGTGGTATCACACAGCTTTCTTAAACATTGGATAGGCTATCCAGCATCTAGGAAATTTGTATGAAGTTACATCATCCCAGCAATCTGCTTTAATATTGTAGAAATGCTGAGTGCTTGTTGTGGGAATGTGGCATCACTCAAAATTCCTGGATGCTGGATAGGCTATTGGGCCTATATAGTTGTCTAAAGTGTTTCTGTTTTTTTACAGGTTCCCTTTTGGACAACGTTGGAACTGTTGGACTGTGTCAGACCAGCTTTGGATCCATTTCCTTAATAAAATGGTCATTTTTTAATAATTTTTTTTTTTAAATTAGCAATAACAAATTATAAAAAAGAAACGATGTGGGATTTCCCCTCCCCATTTTTCATAAACAGCCAAGGTAAAACTGAAAGCTACAAACTGATACTAACAAGATGGTGGTGGTCCCTTCCCACCATAAAAATACCAGCCTGCAGCTGTCCCAGAAGCAGATCATCACATTAGATCAGGGGTCCTCAACTCTAGTCCTCAATGCCCACCAACAGGTCATGCTTTCTGTCCTTCCTTAGCATTGCACCGGTGATTTCATTATTGTCAGTGCATTCTGTGGGTATTCTGAAAACATGACCTGTTGGTGGGCCTTGAGGACTGGAGTCGGGGAGCCCTGCATTAGATGGTATGCTTCTGACAGAAACCTGGCTCTTCTCAGTACCCTCTGTGTTGGGTGCTGGGATAATAGTAGGAAGATAAAAAACACTGCTGGCTGACACCAAACCCAGCAATTATAATATAAAGGTGGCTGTGAGACTAACAATGAAATAAAATGGTTACAAAAAGACAAAGAAATATGATAAACACTTTATTTAAATAAACAGTTTCCAACAACATCCCTCTTAACTATTTTATTAAAAAACAGATACAATGCTGGTCCGACGTAGTCCAACACGGGCCCTGTAAAAAAGCAGAAACTCTAATACTGTAACGGTCAGTGGTAGTGGATCCTCTGGACCACTGCAATCGATGGTATTAGACACACCAGGGAGCGGAATCTAAGTAGGTCCGGTTTTCATCAGAGCCGCAAAGCAGGATGGACTTGCTGGGGCGGATTGCTACCAGGTCGTTACCCCTGACGTGACTTGCTCGCAGTGGCGGCCGAGGTGTGGCATGGTACAAAATCGTGAAGCAGGCTCGTAGTTGGGGACAGGCAGGAAGGTTAGGACAGGCGGCAATGGTTTGCGGTCGAGGGACAGAGGCAGAAGGTACGGTACACAGTAAACGCAAAGACACAATAGGAACGCTTCCTCTCAAGGCACAGAGCACTATCGATTCGGCAGGGTAACACAGAAGGGGCAGGGCTTAAATAGGGTCAGCGGCCGGTGCAACCAATCACCAGCGCGCTGTCCCTTTAAATTTAGCTGCAGTACCATGTACGCGCCCGGGCAGCAGCAGGAGCACGCGCCGGGATGGGAACAGGAGCGCGGCGAGGTAAGTGATCAGAGCTGCGGGGGTGCGGGTGTGCCTGCGACCCGATACGGGGTTTGCGGGGACACCCGTAACAAATACACTTACATATGGACTGGATCCAGCATCCAAGAAAGTTGGGTGATACAGGAGGTGCTGGAAGACATAGAGGCAAGGACATCTAGGCAGCACATTCTCCAGAGACAAGTTGTGGCTGTATTACATCTTCATGGAGGTCTGGGCTAGATGGAGAACAAAATGGAAAATTAACAACTCAAACTAAAAACATCACCTGGGATCACTAAATTTAACTGTGCCGTATCTCTCAACTGTCTTGATCTTAGCAGGACATTGCCGAATTAGAGGCAATACCCTGCAGTCCAGGGAGGGAATCTCAAAGTCCAGACTCTCCGCACAGAGACTGTAGGGAGGTATGGCCACACCACCGCCTCGCTGTACTGCCACCAACTGAAAACCCTGCCATGGGGTCAAGCCCTTAGGTATTTTTATTACTTTCTGCAAAGTCAAACATTTATATACATTTCATTAGTATTTGATAGCATTGCCTTTAAACTGTTTGGCGTCAAATGTTTTGGATATCTTTCTACAAGCTTCTCACAATAGTTGGTAGGAATTTTGGCCCATTCCACCTGATAGAACTGGTGTAACTGAGCCATGTTTGGGGTTCGCCTTGATCACACCTGCCTTTTCAACTGTTCCCATAAATGTTCAATAGGTTTGAGATCAAGGTTTTGTGATGGCCACTCCAAAACATTGACTTGGTTATCCTTAAGCCAGTTTGTAACCAGTTTGGCAGTATGCTTTGTGTTCATTGTCCATTTGGAAGACCTATTTCCATCCAAACTTTAGCTTCCTGGCTGATGTCTTGAGATGTTACTTCAGTATTACCACATAATCTACTTTCCTCTTGATGCCATCTATTTTGTGAAGTGCACCAGTCCCTCCTACAGCAAAACAACCCCACAACATGATGCTGCCACCTTCGTGTTTCACAGTTGGGATGGTGCTCTTAGGCTTTTAAGCTTATCCCTTTTTACTAGAATCGTAACGATGGTCATTTTGGCCAAACAGTTCAATTTTATTTTCGTCATACCACAAGACATGTCTCTAAAAATGTAGGTCTTTGTTACTGTGTATATTTGCAAACATTAATCTGGCTTTTATAGGTTTCTTTTGGAGTAATGGCTTCTTCCTGGCAGAGTGGCCTATCAGCTCATGTTGATAAAGTACTCATTTTACTGAGGATAATGACACTATCTTACCAGCTTCCACCAGCATCTTCACAAGGTCTTTTGCTTTTGTTCTTGGGTTGCTATGCACATGTCGGACCAAAACACGTTGGTCTCTGAGACACAGAACCCGTCTCCTTCCTGAGCGGTATGATGGCTGGACATTCCCACTTTGTTTGTTCTTGCGTATAATTGTTTCTACAGATGAACGAAGCACCTCCAGGTATCTCAAAATTGCCCCCACGGATGATCCAGACTTGTGCAAGTCCAAAATTCTCTTCCTGATTTCTTCGCTGATTTCTTTAGACTTTCCCATGATGTTACATACAGACGAAGTGTGTTTCTGGTGTGCAGAAAAAAAAAAAACAACTCAGATGTTGCCAATAAATATAATAATCAGAAGCTTCCAAAGACAGGACATCATTATATGGGCTGTCCCAAATTGTTTAAAAGCATAGTAATCCTAGTGTAAGTAAACTTTTGACTTTGAAGAAAGCAATAAAAATGCCTTAAAAAATCCACTTTCTCATTATTCTGACATTGGCAAATATAAATAATTTTGGTATTCCTAATTGACCTAAAACAGGTAAGATTTATTCTGATTTCATCTAAGATAGTGAGAAAAGCATATATATGTGTCTTTTTATATAGTGTATGTAAAATTCTGGTTTCAACTGTATAAGTGATACCAGTGCAGTTAGATAAAGTGACTCACAGAATATGTCTTCTATAACTGGAGTTGTTTAATTTCCCTTTTCTTCTCCATCTGGTCCAGACCTCCATGATGACTTCTCCTGGCCACAACTTGTGCCTGCAGAATTTACCACACAACTATCAGCCTCCTGTAATCTCAGCCCAACAGTTGAACACTTGGGATGGGCAAAACCAGTGTGAATACTTTGGGTTTTTACTTTGGGGCAGCTGGGTTGGTTTATCTGAGAAGGTGAGCTGGCAACATCGAGAGCACTAGTGCACATGGGAGAGGTGATGCACTGCACAGCAAGCAACAGAGATACTAAGGCTCACTCCACATACAGATGGAGGAGGAGAAGCCAGCAATACACTAAGGGTATCTTCACAATGTGCATTGTGGCGCTTACAGTACACGCCGCAATATGCCGGGAGTTTTATAAGTACTCGCTGGCTCCACAAGCATTTCATGTGGATTTAAGGTTGTTTTTTTGTTGATTTTACAGTCAGTAAACAAGTTCCATTTATCTCTACAGGGTTTTGGAGCAGACCCGACATAAAAATGTTTTGAACGTATTGTTTCACCTGGAATCCGATGGAAAAATGAACATGCTTGAAGATTTTTTCCACTTCAAAAACTGACCAAGAAAATATGCGTTATATAACCTACAGTGCATATTTTCTATTGAGGTCAATGGGGGTGGTTTTACTTTTGGTTTTAGACAAGTATTTCAAATCTGAATTTGCGTGGATTCCAACTTGAAATACTCATCGTGTGGATGAAGCCTTAAAAATTATCTCTCTCTCATTCCTCTGGCATTTGGCAAATATAAATAATTTTGGTAATCCTAATTGATCTAAACTGGGTAAGGTTTATTCTGATTTCATGTCAGATAGTGAGAAAAACATGCATATGTGTCTTTTTTATATAGTGTATGTAAACTTCTGGTTTCAACTGTATTTAGAAATGATGTGTTGGCGCCAAGTTAAAAAACAAATGCAGCATGCGAATTCATAGAGATTTAAAATCTGAAACATAAAAGGCACTTCTCTTTTTCAAAATTATGTCTTTTATTCTGGTGTTTTTCCCATAATCTTCTTCAAAACTAAAAGTTTAATAAGGAATGCATGTTTAAAAAAAAACTGGCATTTTAATTTTTGTTTCATGCCTTTTAAAAATACCAGAAAAAACGCTTAGGCTTCCTTTAAACATATGTTTTTTCCATCAGAATGCGTTGATGGGGGGCCTCACACTTCTCATCTGGCTCCCCCACGGTGAAATCATGGTGTGGTAACCAGCAGTCATGGCAGCCAGGAGCCTATCAAAGGTTCCCAGGCCTGCCTTCCTACTGCCACTATTTTACACCCTGCTTAAAGCCAGGTGTAATAGGAAAGCTGTAATAGCAAACTATTTTGGAATTAATGAATTAATTATAATACATTGCATAGTAGTGTGCAAGTGTTTGTGCCACACAGTGGTCAAATACCCTAGGGGGACTAAAATTACAAGTAAAAAAATTTTTAAAAGTTAAAAATACTCAGAGGGCAGACATATATAATAATAATAATAATAAGGCCTCGTTCACACGGCTTATTCTGCCGCGTATTGGCGCCGTACTGCGCGCCGGATTTGCGCTTCAGTACGGCGCCAATCCGCGGCAGCAATTACGGTAATCCACTGCTCTCATTGAGAACAGTGGAATCCGTCGCTCCTCCCCGCTCGGCGAATCCGCCGCGGGGGGAGAAAGTGACATGCACATTATTTACGGCGCGTACGCGCCGTAAACAATGCATTGTCTATGGGGCCGGGAGCGGCGCCCCCGCCGCGCTCCGGCCCCGCCCCCGTCCCGCCCCTTATTCCCGACGGATTTGTGCGCTCAATACGGCGCACAAATCCATCGGGAATAAGCCGTGTGAACACGGCCTAATAATAATAATAATAATAATATTACCGTATATACTCGAGTATAAGCCGAGGCACCTACTTTTGCCACAAAAACCGGGAAAGCTCATTGACGAGTATAAGCCTAGGGTGGAAAACGCAGCGGCAGTTTAATGTCCCCCATAGGCAGGTTATAGGCAGGTATAGGTTGTTATAGGCAGGTATAGCAAGCTATATGTCCCCATAGGCAGGCTATAGGCAGGTAATTGCCCCAATAGGCAAGTTATAGGCAGGTATAGGTCCGACTAGGCAAGTTATAGGCAGGTATAGGTCCCCCTAGTCAGGTTATGGGCAGGTATAGGTCGTTATAGGCAGGTATAGTCCCCCTAGGCAGGTTATAGGCAGGTATAGTCCCCCTAGGCAGGTTATAGGCAGGTATAGGACCCCCTAGGTAGGTTATAGGCAGGTATAGGTCATTATAGGCATGTATAGTCCCCCTAGGCAGGTATAGGTCCCCCCTAGGAAAGGTTATAGCAGGTATAGTCCCCCTAGGTAGGTTATAGGCAGGTATAGTCCCCTAGGTAGGTTATAGGCAGGTATAGTCCCCTAGGTATTTATAGGCAGGTATAGTCCCCTAGGTAGTTTATAGGCAAGTATAGTCCCCCTAGGTAGGTTATAGGCAGGTATAGGTAGGTATAGGTCGTTATAGCCAGTTATAGGCCCCACTAGGCAGGCTCTAGGCAGGTATAGGCAGGGTATAGGCAGGCATAGGCAGCGTTTTAAAACAAAAAAAAACACTTACCTGGCTCCCTGCTGCTCCGTCTCCCTCGCCGCTCCGCCTCCTCGCTGTCCGGCCTCCCGCACGCTGTCCTCGGTCTTCTCGGCACAGGCGGGTGATGTCATCAGGCCGCGCTCGCTCTCTGCTCCGCAGTGGTATCTGTTCACTTGGAGTCGCATACAAGTGAAGAGATAGCCGACAGCGCACGGGCCATCGCAGTGCCCGGACACTGTTGGCGGTACTTGGCATTCAGTTATATGCGCTCCCTGAGGAGCCGCATATAACTGAAGCGTCCCTGTCGGCGCACGGGCCATCGCAGCGCCCGAGCGCCGACAGTGACTCGAGTATAAGCCGAGGGGGGATTTTTCAGCACATTTTTTGTGCTGAAAAACTCGGCTTATACTCGAGTATATACGGTAATCTTTATTTATATAGCGCCAACATATTCCGCAGCACTTTACAAATTCAAGGGTAAACGTACAGACATTACACATTAAAAGTACTTACAGATGAGACACAAGGTGTGAGGGCCCTGCTCGTGAGAGCTTACAATCTATTAGGGTGTCTGGGTGAAACATACGGTAAGAAGTGCCAAGTTTACAATGGTCCGGCCATGTTTCATAAATAGCGGTGGTTTACATGAAAAATGGATGAACCTGCCACCCAGACAGTACATCTATATACAGATAAGTGCCTGTGAGTTCCCTAGTGTAGGGAGTGACAAATGTGTGTGACAGCAGTTAGGGATCTTGGTAGGCCAGACTGAGAAGATGTGTTCTCAGGGCCCTCTTAAAACTGTGAGGTTTGTGAGTGTGCCTGATCGCCCGCGGCAGCATATTCCAGAGAATTGGTGCCGCATGTGTGAAATCTTGGAGACAGGTATGGGAGGTTCGGATGATTGATGAGTGTAACCTGATATCAGCAGCAGAGCGGAGAGAGCGGGTTGGGTGGTAGACAGAGACGAGGGAGGAGATGTAGGGAGGAGCAGCATTGTGGAGAGCTTTATGAGTGAGAATGCTGAGCTTAAACTGTATCCTGTACTGGATGGACAACCAGTGCAGTGACTGACACAGAGTAGAGGCATCAGTATAGCGGCTGGAGAGAAAGATGAGCCTTGCTGCTGCATTCAGGACAGATTGAAGAGGGGAGAGTTTGCAGAGAGGCAGACCGATAAGCAAGGAGTTACAGTAGTCAAGACGAGAAAGAATAAGAGCAGTAATGAGAGTTTGAGTTTTCACGGTGAGAAACGGACGGATTCTGGAGATGTTCTTGAAGTGCAGGTGACAGGAGCGGGCAAGGGATTGGATATATGGGGTGAAGGACAGATCAGAATCTAGTATAACCCCCAGACAGTGGGCCTGCTGCCTAGGAGAAATGGTGGTACCACATACAGAAACAGAAATAGCAGTGTAGGGTTGGTTGGTAGATGGCTGAAAGACAAGAAGTTCAGTCTTAGTGAGGTTTAGTTTCAGATGGAGAGAGGACATGATGTCAGAGACAGCGGCCAGACAGTCACTGGTGTTTTGTAGCAGGGCTGGAGTGATGTCACGGGAGGAGTTGTATAATTGGGTGTCATCAGCATAGAGATGGTACTGGAAGCCAAATCTACTGATGGTTTGTCCAATGGGGGCGGTATAGATTGAGAAGAGGAGAGGAACAAGAACTGATCCCTGAGGAGCTCCAACAGCAAGAGGGAGAGATGAGGAGATAGAACCAGAAAATGAGACACTGAAGGAGCGATCAGACAGGTAAGATGAGAACCAAGCGAGAGCGGTGTCCTGGAGGCCAATGGCACTGAGCATGCTGAGGAGAGGGTGGTGATCCACAGTGTCAAACGCTGTAGAGAGATCCAAGAGAAGCAGCAAGGAGTAGTTACCTTGAGATTTTGCTGTTAGGAGGTCATTTGAGACTTTAACTAAGGCAGTTTCCGTGGAGTGTAGGGTGCGGAAACCTGATTTCAGAGGGTCAAGAAGACAGTTAGTAGAGAGATAGCGGATTAGGCGAGAGTAGACCAAGCGTTCCAGGAGTTTAGAGATGAAGGGCAGGTTAGAGACTGCTTCTGGAAGTGCCCGGCAGTTCAGAGATTTTGGAGCAAAGTGATGTCCTTCACAAGGGAACATTAACAAATTATGTCCCTGACAAACCACTGTGGGCCATATTTGGTCACGTGGCTACTCAAAGGACACCCTGTGCACCAGGGAGTAGGAAATTTCTATACATGATCTCAGCAGCAGGGATTAAGACAGTCCTAAACACCTGGATACAGGATTCTTCCCCGCCCTTTAAAATGTTCTTAGAAAAGCTGTCTTATATTATGAAGATGGACTGGGTGGAGGCCTCACTGAAAAAGGAATCACACACAAAAAAATTTTGGGGAAATATGGGGTAGCTTCATTCCTCTGTTACCGGATAGGATCCAGCATGCCATAAAAGACTGCTTCAGTCTTACGAAATGGTATCAACAACAAATCTTACAGGGTGACCCGCCTATATAGCCAGACACTAGCATGATTGAAGGGGTGACCTGGGGGTCGCGCGCCGCTCTCGCCAGCTTGCTTCCACAAACTGAGATGGAAAAGAAGCGTCTTCATATGATATGTTGACTGATTTTGGAATGCTAACATCTTTTTACAAACAGAATAACTTGTGGGAAGGGAATACTAGGCAATTTCCAAATGTACATTTCTTACACATAAACCTTGAATGTTAGTTGCCATCCGACATAACTCAGATATCCTTAAGACCATAAATAGTTTTATGAGGCTTCATCAGCAAGAAAGAAGGGAGCCTTACTACATTCGTCAACTACGTAACGAGCTGGAAAAGAAGACGCTTGTATTAACGAGATGGACTTACAGGCTTTATTGTTGTTTTAATTTAATTTAACATTTTTGTTAATTGTTTGTTTAAAGGAAAAAAAGAAGGCACTTTACATGCTACCAATGGTTAAATCACCAATATTTGTACTCACAAATGAATGTTTCGTGATGCACTATCAATTAATGATATTGTCTTGAAGTGTCAATAAACACATTTAAAAGAAAAAGTTGAAAATAAATAAATAAAACTCACCCCATTTCCTTATTTTACAAATAAAAAAAGAAAAACTTAAAAAAATGTAAACATAATCGATATTGCTGTGTCTGTAAAAGTCCATTCTACTAATATATAGCTTTATATATCCCGTAGGGTAACAGCTATAAAAAAAATATCCAGCACAAAAATTGCCCCCCCTTATTTGGCCCATTTGCCTCCAAAAATTGGAATAAAAAGTGATCAAAATGTCAGAAAGTATCTGAAAATGATTTGGATAATGATTCCATTAAAAACCGCACTTCAGTCTGCAAAAAACCAAGCCCTCACACGGATCCATAGATGTAAAAATGTCTGAGTTATTGATCTCAGACAGTGGCTCTGCAAAGCAAATAAAAAAAATGCAGAAAACGAAGGAAGTTCAACTCCCCGTTGGATGGTGTACATATCTGGTGGGGCTCCTGATCGGCCCCCAACTTGATGAACATGTAGCCAAATGGATCAGTGTAAACAATACTCCCAACTATGGATAGAAATAAAACTTCCAACTCTTTATTGTATCAAAAATAAAATCTTCCAAGCTAATCATAGCTATGATTAAAGGGGTTATCCAGAAGTTTAAAGATTTCATAGAACGCTATAAACAGAATTTATATGGAAAAGTTATATTTCACTACCTTCATGTGTTTCTTTCCTTTTCTTTTGCTACCTTGTTCATCTATCATAAGATACACTTTTTGAAGTGAAACGTCCTGCTTGTGGGATTGTCAGTAGTTCTCCAGCATCTCTTTCCTACAACTCCCAGACTGCATTGCAATCTAGGACTTCCCTCAACAGTTATCACTGCTAGACTTGGTGTGTAATCTCCCCCAGTTCTGTACCTGTTGCCATGATAATAATGATAGTTAGGACCCATGAGTCACTATGTAAATTGTACAAAGCTGCAGTCATCATTTTCATGAGAGCAATACACAACCCCTAACTCTGAACTTCTGTCCTCTGCTCCCATTACTGTTAGTAAGTCCTGCCAGCAAAAAAACAAACAGTTCCACACCCCCTGTAATTACTCTAAGGTAATTACTTTTATTCACTTGCACACGACAGGCTGGAAAGAATGAATGCAGCCAAATCCTTCTCTGCTCAGGTTACACCAACTATAAGGAACTGAGCTGAGCCTGGCATTCATTTAGGCCATGTGATCAATGAACCTCACATGGTTTGCAGGCAATAGGGAGGAGGTGAGGATAGGGCTTTCTGCCTGGTTCTGCACAGCAGGACAGGTAGATAATTTTTACCAAGGATAAATTACAAAGTTTAATATAATACAGCTGTGAGCCCAATAACAAATAAAAAGATAATCCCAGAGAACCTCCTATAAAGGCATTTTTGAAGTCTGAAATGCATCAGTGAGCTCTCTTTTGAGGTCAGAGATGCCTTATGATCATGTTTCCTGGATGATTTTATTTATGATACAATTAAGATTTGGAAGTTTTATTTCTATCTAAAGTCTGGAATGCTGTTTCTAATGGTCCATTTGTCTACAAATTGAAAAACAAAACAAACCAAAGCATCGGAATTATATTGACCCACAGAATAAAGGTGGGTTCTAAGGCTTGGGCCACACAGCATAGGACAAAAAACGTCGGAAAGCTGACAGCATTTTGTCCAATGCAGGGCCATGTTTTTTGGCACTGATTTGCACAAAAACCGCGGTTGATTTTATTTTTTGCCATTGGCCCGTAGAATTGAATGTACAGGAATCCAACAGCAAACCTCGGGACTCCGCCGGAATATGCAACATGTGGCATATCCTGCCAGATTTTTAATGCGGCGGTTAAAAACCCGTGCTGTATAGATTGCAGCGCAGGGTTTTAATTGCTGTCCATGCAGCACATTGAACTATCGAATTCTTGCTGGTTTTAAAATACTGAAACTGCCAAAAATAAGACGGTGTGCTGTGTAGACATAGCTTAACACAGCAGTTAAAAAATGCAAGAGAAATACAACAAAAATGCAAGCAAATAAAAAAAATCATGCACCTTTTAATTCACCAAAATTTCACCCGAGTTAGTTACAAAATCACCTGTATTAATGTCTACACAGCATCCAAAAACGATCAAATTTTTGGCGGTTTTAGGATTATAAAACAGCTGAAAATTCGATTGTTTTACATGCCCATAGACTTTAGGAGAAAAACCAACCTGTAGTCTACACAGTTCGTTTTTTTTCCGATAGCTTTCAGGTGCCAGCGGTTTTAGGAAGATGCTGTAAAAACCGCTGGCACCTGCCGTCTTTCCGTCGGTTTCCTGTACATTCAAAGCTAAAACTGACCATAGTTTTTGCACAAAACGTGACAAAAACCGTGGTCGTGCATCAGACGAAAACCGGTTGACTTTCTGACGTTTTTTTCCAATGTTGTGTGGCCCAAGCCTTAAGATAACATGTAATTTATAATGCACCTCCAGAATAAGATTGCATTTTTTTTTCCCATTTCACCTAGCAGGTGCATCTGAAGGCATCGTGTGGCAGGTCAGAACCAGGAATTTAAGTATTTCCCATGGTGGAAGAGATGGGTGGTGCCATTTTCCCTACTTGCCTAATGTGCCAAAATGCCTTGAGCCAGTCTTGATGAGCAGTTGAACAATCTGATATGATAAGGCTTGTTTACATTGGCCAATTATTGTCCATATTCCCTAGTTTAGAGGCAATAACAATGATAATTGTCTAGGGTGAATAAAGGAAAAGATAACTGATAAAAGTTTGATTTATTGTGTATTTTTCATCAGTCTTGCTGGTGTAAAAATCCCTGTTACCTGCATTAAAGGGGTTGTCTCACTGCAAAGAATAACTTTCAAAATGTAGGGAACACTAAATGAAGACATTTTCCAAATATATTGCTTTGTTCATCTTTTTCTGTTAAGGAGCTACAAATGATTTTATCACCTTCTGTGCTCTCTCTGGTCCCCCAAGTGACCAACTTGTGTACGTCTCCCCCCTGCTGTTTGTTCTGTCTGATAGCAGGGAGTGATGTCATCACACAGGTCGCACAGCACAGAACTCCGGAGAGCGAGAGCTTGTGTGTTATCTGATCTTTCAGACAAAAGACAGTTATTACTCTACTGTTTACATTAGCTCAGAAGCTTCTCCAGACCTCAGAGAAGGTAATTTATTTAATCTAGACTAATAAACAGAGAAGTCTGAATACAGGGAGCTCATATGCTAATTACAGACAGCTTGTCCAGAAAGTGACAGAGCAAAGCAGCATTATTTTATTCATGCATCCTATGAAACTTTGAGATGAGACAACCCCTTTAACACTGTCACGTACACACTCACCAGCAAGTGACTGGGGGCCATTGTAATGGAGTCGATTTATTTCCACTTGTGCTCACCTCTCAATCAGGTAGCGAATCAAGCATAAATCACACCCCAAGACAGTTCCAGCACCCCAAAAATACCCGCTAACCATTTCCTTCAATAATAAAAAAAAGAATCAGCGGAAGGAAACGGACCCCCAAAATTTATTTAAAAACACTTAAAAATGCTTCCCGGGGTTTTCCTCATGCTTTTTCAGCGCTAGGGGTTAAAAAACTCCTTAAAGGTAATGGTTTGTGCAGCCTAAAAACAAAAATTATTAACTGAATAATTTTAATAAAAGAAGGTACGGCTTAAATAAAAAAAAACAATAACAAAAGACTATGACTCGTACAAACAGTTATAAAATAAAAGGATAAACTTAGAATGATTTCACATTACAATGTGTGCTTTCAAATCCAAGGGGGATGGGTGAAGAAGATGGAAACAGGGGCAATCCCGGTTAACCAAAAATATGTACAAGAGCGACCCTTGGAAAAGGGTCTTATACCTAATAGCATCTCAGGTTTTTCCCCCCCTCCCCCATAACTTTTTATCACTGGCTGGAAAAATTTTAATGGGTGGGTGGACCCTTGATGTCAATGAGGACTGTTGCTCATGTTCCATAGATGGCAATCACAGACTGTGCTTCTGCGTGTGGACAGTAAAAAGAACTCTGAATTTTGTGGGGTCATCTTTTATGGTTCTATGGGGGTCATAAGCCACATTGTTGGGCTTTTCTGGGCGGGGGGTTTGTGTATGTTAAGAGTCGTTTTAAAACGTTAAATTTGGCTACAGCCCTTTGTACAAAAATGTGGGGAATAGAAATGTCAAAAGAGATGGGTGAGGTTCTGCAGCCTATGTACGATTCCCTTGCCAAAGGGGGGGGGAGGCCCTTTTTGCTGTGGCAATACGACAATTAAGCGATATTTTAATGAATACAGAAAAAACATTTTCAGTGTATACATTACAACATTGATAAATGTGTTCTGGTGCTTTTTCCTTACACAGGTTTGTAGTAAATGCCTCTTGCGAGAGCTGTTGCTTGGAGACTACGATGCTCCTCATCCGACAGCGAGAAGTTTCATTCCTGCCAGCAGAGAGAATTGTCTTAATTGAAAGGGACGTACACCTTTGGGGGTTACGTGAAAGGGGGCCTTAACCCCTTCACGACCTTGGCCGTACCATACGTAGGTGGTTTTGGGGGTTAGCACTAGATGGTAGCCCGAGGACGCGCGAACTCTAAGGGAGTTCGCGCGATCGGGGGGGTGTCGCTTTTTTAAACAGCTGACATCCCGCAGGTCGGCCCCCGACCCCGGATCGCCCCGGGGGGGGGGGGGGGGGGGGCGGTTAAACCCCCTAATTATCGCGACGATCGGGTCGAAAAATTTAAAGAGAGAGAGGAGGAGATCGCTCCTCCTGCGTCTCTGTCGGCGGGCACACGCCGGAGGGGCGATCGTGAGCTCCTCCCCTCTGAAAGGACACCCGGAAGGCAGAGAATGTTTCCCAGGTTGTCATGAGTCACGACGCCCCGGCCGTCCCCTGTGGGCATGCCCCCGGATCGTGACTGAAGTTGTTAGGAACCAGTATGAAAAAAGCCGTGCTTGATTCCTATTGAATGAGAGTCAAAAGATCTCTCATTCAAATCCCCTATGGGGAAAAGTAAAAAAAAAAAACGGGGGAAAAAGTAAAAAAAAAGTGAAAAACATGAAAAAACCCAAACACAAAAAAAAATAAAAATCGTAACCCCCTTTTCCCCCTTTACAAACGCCAATCCCCCCAAAATGATCAAAAATAAAAAAAAGTACCCATTTTGGTATGCGGTGGAAACGACTGCCCTAAAAAATCTGTATGTTAATTAACCCGTACGGGAACGCTGTAAAAAAAAAAACAAAAAAAACAACCCAAGAATTAAGATTATTGTTCTCCGCGAATAAAAGGGAAAAAAAACGTCAAAAACCCCTAGAAACCCCAAAAGTTGTACAATTAAAGTCAGTTCTTTTCCCGAAAAAAAAAAGTCCTATCAGCTCTGTAAGGGAAAAATAGAAATGTATAGCTTCAGAAGATAGCGATGTTTAAAAAATTGTTTTACACATAAAAAATTTTTCTTTTTTTTTTAAGTGCTTAAGCTTAAAAAAAAAAACTATAAAAAATAGGGTATCGCCATAACGTAGGGGACCCAAAGAGTAAAGCTAACTTATCGGATATGCAGGGTTTGAGCCCTGTTAAAAAAAAAATAAAAAACACCTGGATTGTAGATTTTCTTCACCTGGCCTCCAAAAATGGATTTAAAAGCGATCAAAAAGCCTTGCCCCCCAAAAAATGTACTAATAAAAAGCAACTCATCTTGCAAAAAAAAAGTCCCTACATTCCAAGCACAAAAAAAAAAATTTAAAAGTTATGGCTTGGGGACTAGGGCGATGAAAAACGTATTTTCCTGGTGAATAAAAGTATTTTTATTGTTAAAAGCAATAAAAAAAAAAAAATTACAAATTTGGGGTATCGGTGAACGTTTTTGCCTGCTGGTAAAGCTACCATGTCATATTTTTCCCGTAAGTGCCCGTATAAAAAAAAAAATAAAAAAAACAAACAAGTTGCTGTATTTTGTTCAAAACATTCACAAAAACCCCTTAAAAAAAAGTGAAATGCATCATATGCCGCTAATGGTACCAATAAAAACTTAAAATACCCCGCAAAAAAAAAGCCCATCACAGTTGCACACAGCAAAAAAAAAAAGTTAGGCTGTCAGAATAGGACAACAAAAAAAAGCAATTTTTTTTAGACGTATTTCTATGTGAAAAAGTATAAAACGAAAAAAACTTTTATTAAATTATATCATTGTTAAAATTTTACCCACCCCCATGTAAAGTTATACATATTTACACTGCACGGCGAATGCTTTAAAATTGAAAATCAAAAAAAACAAAGACGAACTGCGGGTTTTTCCCCCATTTTCATTGCCCATGCTAAAAAAAAACTATGGAACACGTGCATCCAAAAAAGCACAGTACAACCTAGTGAGATCCCTGAAGGGTGTTTAATCCAAAATGGGGGGCTTCTGGAAGGTTTCGCCTGTTATGCTACTTTGGGGCTTTGCAAATGCGCATGGGCCCCACCAAAATTGCGTTTCCAAAAACCAAAAAGCTCTCCCTCCCCTTTTCGCCCCCATGCGCCCAAAAAGCAGTTTAACCCCCATGTAGGGTATTGCCGAATTGGAAGAAAATTTTTAAAAAATTTTGTTTTTTTTTTTTTTCAGGATTCCTTGTATATATGAAACTTTAAGCTAAAATTGCAAATTTTGGAAAAAAAAAAAAGTTTTTTAAATTTTCCAGCTTATGCTAAAAAAATTTGTGAATCACTGTGGGGGGGTTTTTACTCAATGCACCCTGGTATATTCCCAAGGGGTGTGTTTCCAAAATGCGGGCTATTTTGGGGTGTTTATTTAAATTTTTGCACCTTTTGGGTGTCCCCCAAAACCTGAAATGGCGCCTAAAAAAATCGTTGAAAATGGACCCTAGGTATAGTAGGTGTTTCCCCTTTCTGGGGGTTAGGTTCAGGCAATAATGCCTTTGGGCCACATATGGGGTTCTCAAAAAACGGCAGACCTGGGGGAATTGATATTAAGTTGCATTTACCCAGTCACTTTACTGTATTCCCGGAATAATGGTAAAAAATTGAAAAACTGCAAAAAAAGTGAATTTGAATTTCACCCCCCACTTTGCTTTAATTTTGTGAATTTTTAAAGGGTTTTCAAAATTCCTAAAAAGTGTTGTAATACATTAAAGGGGGCTAGTTTCTAGATGGTGTCACTTATGGGGGGGATTAAAATGGGAGGCCCCCCAAAGCCCTCAGAATGGAGTGGTCCCCAAAAAAATGTATATTGCAAATTTTCTTGAAAATTTGGAGAAATTACTACTAAATTTCTAAGCCCCCAATGTCGTAAAAAAAAAAAAAAGACATTTAAAAATGTGCCAACCCTTTGTGGGCATATGGGAGATGCTGTTTTAAACTTTTTGTGGGGAATAATTTCTGTCTTGCACGCAGAAATTTTGCAACTTTCAAAAAACGCAAATTTTTTTAAATTTTATGAAATTTGATATTTTTCACAAACAAACAAAGGATTTTAGGATAAAAATTTTTTTTAAACTTAAAGCAAAGTGTCCGAGAAAACAATCTCGAATCACATGGTGGGAAAAAGTGTCAAAAAAATTATTTCAATTAAGGAATATGCCAGATTTCAAAAATAGGGTGGGTCAGGAAGGCCAAAACGGTGGGTCCCTTAAAGGGGGTTAAAACAAAAAAGACAGTCGTGGGATGAAGCGTCTTATTTTCCCTTTATGCTGTAAATATGGCTTGTTTTTTTATGCTTTTTTCCGAATGTATGGGTTTGTATTTTTTTTTATTTTTTTTTTTTTTTTTATAAAAAGGAACAGAAATGTGTGTAGCTCTGCAGGTTTCTATTCAGGTGTGACTTAATCAGCAGTAGAAACTGTACGTCAGTTTTTTTTCTTTTTATGTCATAGAGGTAATTATGAGACGCTAGAGAGGCCTATAGAGCAATGTGATACAAAACATGACAGGTTCTGTGGCCCGCTGTGCTAGAATACAAGCCACAGTTTATGCCATATTCTGAAAGGCCAAGACCCCGCATTCACTCACTGCCACACACTGTCATTGTTCCTGTGCTCTGCTGAAAAGAAACAGCACTTATGACAGAACCGTCGGGGTTACATTGTGTTCATGAAAATGTTTCAAAACAATTTTTGTCAGATATTTCCAAAGGCTTTTGACTTAATGACGCGAGAGGTAACAAAAGGAAGAAAGGTTGAAAAAGCAGCTTCCTATCGTGAAAAGCTTTACTGCATTTGTTTTCTGGTTTCTGAATCCTATAAAGTAAATGACAGATCTTACTTGATAAAATAAGACAACTTTGCACAGTGTTATATCATAAACATTTATCACTGTGATTAAAGAGAACCTGTCACATAGGTTATGCCCCCCTTGCTGAGGACAGCACAAGCTAGTGACAGACCTGCTGTTTCCAGCGCTGTGTCCCTTATTCTGTAAGATGCAGCAGTTTCAGATCATTTAATGCTCAAATCTTATTCATGAGCAGGTCTTAGCTCCGCCCATCAAAGGCTAGCCCCGCCCACCTGGCAGTTATTCACATGTTTCTACCTATTCAAAGTAATAGGTTTATCAGTTGAGGTGGGCGGGGTTAGCATCAGATGGGCGGGGTTTGAAAAAAAAACTGACTCTTTATATGTCTCTTTTCTGGCTGAAAACTGCAGATTTGAGCATTAAATACACGAAAACTCCAGCATCTTACAAAATAAGGGACACAGCGCTGGAAACAGCAGGTCTGTCACTAGCTTGTGCTATCCTCAGCAAGAGGGGCAAAAATTATGTGACAGGTTCTATTTAAGGTTTAGATTGTAGCTCCAACGGAGATAACATTGTGCCCTTCCTCCATGATTCCACCTGGAAATGTATGAATAAATTAGTATCTGGGTGTCAATACTGTTTGTCAATAGGGTGTGTCCAGGTTCTGACTGGCCCGGAGAGAACAGCTGAAAGCCCCAGTGAGCCTTTGGGCATAGTGGGCCCCAAGGGGATAACTAGAGAAGACTGGGCCCCATAGCAAGTTTTTGAAAGTCTCCACTCCCCCATCATCACCTCCCTCGACCATGTACATTTACCAGTACATCTTAATAATTTTCATGGAGATACTAGATAATACAAAGATCAAATAGCTCATAATGCATATCATCATCATAATGCTAGCAAGCAATTTGCACTATACCAAGACTACCATTACCAATCACTACCAAACACTACCACATAATGACCGACTATACTGCCAGAACACAACCACAAAATACCAACTCATAGTGACTAATAACCCTATACCAGCGGTGGTGAACCTATGGCATGCGTGCCAGAGGTGGCACTCAGGGCCATCTCTGCTGGCATGCATGCCAGGCTGCCCACTCGCTGGCTTCCTGCACTGTGACCCGGACGCCGCTGAGGGTCCTTGGCAGCCCCGTGTGCTCAGCTGGACAGCGACGCGATGTAGATACCTTATCGCGTCGGTTGCACAGCCATGATAGTGAATCCTGTATATACTGAGTAAACTTGCTCAGCTATTTTTAAACTGCCATAGGAATAAACGAGTAGAACTGTGCAAGTACGAACATATTCCTATTTTCTGAGTTTGGCTTGTAGCTAGCTAAGATCTGGCCTCAGACCCGAAGTTGTGAGATGGGACAAACGCTTTAATATGTGGTTTTCTCACCTTGCATTTTCACAGAGCCACAGCCAACATTAGACTCTTCTTGGTTAGACTGCGGGTGGGTCACATCAACTCTGCTGTTTCTAGCTATTCCTGTTACACTGACATGACTGCAGGAGATTTATAAAGTGAGTTACATAAGACTGCAGAGCTCTAACGAGTAAAAGCTTCTCATTTAGTTAGATAAGCAAAGCTTCTGTGATAGAGATAAGACTGCAGGGAATGACTCATCATGCTCTATCTGACTGACTGATGGCAGCTTGGAGCAATGAGTGATAAGAGAGAGCAGGAAGAGGTGGTTGGTAATCATAGAAACTCTAAGGGCATGT
Source organism: Phyllomedusa bahiana (assembly GCA_025379985.1). NCBI lineage: Eukaryota > Metazoa > Chordata > Amphibia > Anura > Hylidae > Phyllomedusa > Phyllomedusa bahiana. The sequence continues at coordinate 122,947 of JAODAL010005099.1, forward strand.
CCCCACAGCACGGTTTTTCGGCCGGTTTTTCAGCCGGTTTGCGGTTTTTCAGACCGCCTGAAAAAACGGCCAAAAATGAGCACAATTGTGCTCTATGGAAAACCCGTACAGCTGTCCCCACTGCACGGGTTTTCCATCGGGCGGTTTTGCCGCCGGCGGTGAGGCGGCAAAACATTGTATAAGCACCAACTTCTGTCCGGTTTTAGGACGGAATATGTGCTTCTCAATGGGAGGGGGGAGGTCCTTTCTCCGCTCATCGCCCGTGGGAACGGGCGGAAAACAAGACAAGTATTTGTCCTATGCCGTGTGAGCGCGCCCTAAGAGGAGAGAAAATCTTCTTTATCTCCTAACGAAAGCAAAATCAACGAAGCAATGTTGTTAGTTAAGGTCTTCATTACCTTTCCCTACATGTTAAATGCTAATTATTATGGGTGAGAAAACCCATTTATTTATACTGTACTCCATTGGAGCATGTAGCCTCCCCGAGTGTAAAGAGTGTGTTTTTTCTGGATATACATCTTGTGGATTTACCTCACATGAGTGCCGGATTACCTTGATTCAACGTCTACAGTTGGACGTTTGTTTTCCGCAGCACCATGAGACAACAGGACTCAACGGTAGCACTTTCAAGTTTGGGACTCCTGGTGAGCTTTTTCTCTATTTTTTCACATTTGATTCATGTAGCCTCCACCTATGATTTCTGCTATTGATGTTTAATTGATTTTTATTTTGCGCAGTGTTTCTTGTCTTTGATTTGGACTCAAATTAGCCCCATTCATTGGCGTTAATCCATGTTGTATGTACTGCAATGCAAATTTTAGTATAGAATACACTTAGATTCTGCACCAAAATCTGAGTGAAATTTTGCCCTATAAAAGTGGTCTAGGGCAGGTCAGATTTGCTGTGGACATTTCATTCAGAGAAAAGCACGAAACAAATCTACACCCAAATGTGTGTATTTTGGTGCAAATTTTGATCTACAAATTTCCCTATAGATTATGCAAAAAGGATAAAATAATAAGGGATGCTGTTTTTGCTGCTGATTTGATGGTAATATGTAGAATGATGCACAACAATACATTGTTTTTAGATTTTAGCACAGGTTTTAAATGGTCCTTTGAACCCACTGGGTAAAACCTGCGATTAATCTGCAAACAATACACAGAAATTGACATACTGAGATTTCTGCAGCATGTGGAAAAGATTTGTTAAATCACCTTGTACTGTATTCTGTTGTAGATTTTTAGAATTGTCAGGAAAAATCTGCAGCAGATATACAGTATCTAGTGTGGACAGAGCTTGATAAAAAGCATCCAAAGAGGTACAAATTCAAGGTGGTGAAAGGAATATTCAAGGTGGTGTCACAGAGTAGCCATTATAAGTTCACAGTCATATTCGGTTGTGCTAGGAACATGTACTTAGGTTAAATATGTGGGCGGCATGCAGTACCTGTGTAAACCTAAATGAGGTTGACTGTTTGCTTAAGCTATTTCTATTATCTGTTATTTACATCCTGGTTAATGGATCACAAAACCTAACGTTGTCAGTCTATAAAAGTGCATTATAAACCATATGTAAATGTTCTTTGAAGGGTCATGTGGAATAAAGTAAGTACATTTTTAGAACCTGAAACGAGTAAACCATTGAAGAACACTTCCTCCCAGCCTGGAATGTCTGATAACAGTGAACATTAGAAAGGGATATCAGGGACTACAAAACACATGGCCTATTCTTATAATAGTCCCTCTATAGATCAATGAGGTCAAATGTTTGGCATCCACAATGATCAGCTCATTGAAGTGCTTCAGTACTATTCTTGTTGTCAAAACACTGAAAACCTTAAAGGGGTTTTGCCACGATCTAATGTTGATGTGGGATGCTCCAAAATGGGTATTTAATCACTTTTCTAAATATATGTCATTAAAAAAGTGTAGCCTGTGAGAGCTACAGCCTGACTAAGATGCCCTTAGTTTCCTGACTGTTTACATTAGATAAGACCAGGAGCTGATCTGGCCGTGCTTGCGTTGTTTGCAATTCTTATCTGATGGCAGGGAACTTGAACGAGCTTTGAAGGGACTGGAGAGAAAAGATCCTGTGTCTTTTGTATAGAGAATCCACTGGTTGTAATGTAATTATCTGAGTAAACATGCAGACACTCCCTGCTCCCTGCTCAGCCCACCTCCCTCTCCCCCTGCATCAGTTTGTGAACAAATGAAAGAACGCTGCCTGATAGGAGCTTATCTTCTCTCCTGAGCAGAGGGAGAAACAAAATGCATATAGCTTCTGCACAATACAGTTATCCCTGTGGATTAGCCAAACAATGTTTACTCAACTACAGAGACTGAGTATCAGGAGCCTGCATGGGAGGTGATGACATCACAGAGGAGGTACTTGTTTTTTTTAAAAACAGAAACACAATGCCCCTTTTTTCAAGCCTCAAGAGGGGAGTATCAGCCTGTTAGGTGAGGAACTTACGTCTTGGCAAAACCCCTTTAACGGGATTCTATCACTATTAATGAAACAAGATACTGATGCATATTCTTTTCTTCTTAGCCATTTTTATTTTCTGATTGTAGATTTTTTAATTCTGTTGTCTGTATAGGATTATGGGGGCAGCCATCTTTCCTGAACTGCTTTGAACAGCATTTAGAGAAATCCTCTACAACAGCTACATGGGCATAGGAGCCTGCAAAAAGGAGCAGACACATTGACTGTTATAGGAGAGTTTTCTAGGCATGATCTGTGACCTGGGAAGATATCACTGTGAAGAGAGGGGAAAAGGGGGAGCTGTGACCATTTCCTATTATGAATGGTGGTTTCTTTGTTATTTATACATATTGGGTTCACTTTTCAGTTAAATCTTCCCATGCCGATAATAAGGAAACTGCTGAAAAATTTTCTCTCCAGAACAGGAAGTGTCAGACTATTACTAGGCCTAGTGGTCAGAGTGAAAACTGCAGGATTTGAGGATTTATTTAAATTATTCATAGTGATATGAAAAATGCAATAAAAAACATAACCGAAAATTCTTAAAAAAATTGTTTAACATAAAAATATGAGTTAAACAATAAGTCATTTTCTGATTACACATTCCCTTTAAGGTAACACAGATGGAATCCACCATGAGTTGATCAGGTGTGATGGGAGCCTTTGGAATGCATTGCACAATCTTGCTATATGGCTACCATCATGAATGGAGGCCATGACACATTTATAAACATTAGATTTATAGAACTTTAAATCCTAAACTCTTAAATATTCTAAAATGTTTATGGGAAAAGAACTGTTACTCTTCAGCCATGAAAAGGATTCAAGCCATTCCCAGGTTAGTTCATCTGCAGACAGCTGTTTTGGGGTGTTGTCCCTCATTACTGCAGAGTAGAACTAACTGGCTGGCTAGTGGACAGGGACTGAGTGTAGCTCAAGAGAGGTACTGTATCTCATTAGGATGAAGACATTTAGAGGCACACTAAGATACATAGGGAGACATGTATGATAATAGATGGAGAAAAGTGAATTTATCACGTCTGTTTTTTAGGTATAATGCACCTCAATCTATGAAAGTGGTTTTTGTGCCACACAAAAGTACTAAAAACAGACATGTCAGGAGATGTCACAGGTCCTCTTTAACCCCTTACAGTTATATCTCTGATGGAGCTAAGTCAGTTAATGCTCCTTGGCATATGTATCCATCAAGGAAACCCACAGATACAGCGGTGGTGCCCGCAGGTCTCCACAATAAATATATCTGTTAAGGAGCATTAAGTGACCTAGCTCTATTACAGATATATCAGTCATCAGTGGCAGGAGCCTGGCTAATACAGAAAGTCCCACCAGCTGCCGGGATCAGATATAACTTTGAGTCAGTTGGACCTCTTAAATTCTTCGATCTATACTGAACAAAGCACCTAAGTGGGTAGACAGAGTTAAAAGGTTCCCTCTCTCAGCCCACTGGCCCTCTGCAAAGCGATTGAGGGGTGCTGACGGATAGTCAAAGCAGCCAGGGACTTGATGAAGCACACCTCAGGACACCTGTTAGGACCTGCCGAAGGCAGGTCAATAAAGTGTTCAATAAAATATACAAAATATTAAAAATAAAAAGGGTAAAAAATTGATTAAAAAATCTCTGTTTGCGCTTACAAGGTCCTCTTCTACTTACAAAAATAAAACAGTACCAAACATAATGAGTATTGTTGCATCTGTAACAGCCTACACTATAAATGATTACATTAATTAACCAATGCGGTGAATGATGTAAAAAAATGAATAAAAAACACTGGCAGAACTGTGGTTTCTGTTATTCTTCCCGTCTATCAAAAAATAGAATTAAAAGTGATCAGAAAGTTGTATATACCTCATAATGGTACCAATAAAACCTACACCACATTCCACATAAAACAAGCCCTTTAACAGCTTCGCCATGAAAAAATAAATAAATAAATAAATAAATAAGTTATGGGTATCAGAATATGGCACCATAAAAACAATTTTAAAAAAGTGCTTTCATTTTATTAAAATTTGGTATAGCTGTAATCATAAATAACCATAAAATAAAGCTAATATGTAATGTGTACAGCATGGGGAACACCATAAAAAATAAACCAAAAGTAAAATAATATTTTTTAAAAATTACAGCATTTCTGTTCTTCCATTACCTCCAAAAAATTTTAAAAACATTATAGGTGGTTATATATATATATATATATATATATATATATATATATATATATATATATTTATTTATTTATTTATATATACACACCTATAATGTATTTATAAACCCCCCAAAAAAACAAAAGTATAAAATTAAAAGAATGTATATATACTGTATATATATCCTAACAACATAGGGTGACATGTATGTACTCTAGATGTACAAGCAGGCGCACTCCAAAATTAGGCGCATTATGAGGCGCCCACAGCACTTTATAATGCGCCCAAGATGTAGGGGTGTTCTGGGGGCCTCTCGCACCACAACCGTATGATTCTACACATTTATGAAGGGAGGACGGCAAAACTGGGCGCATTATTGCTGGAACAGGTAGACCAAGTTAAAAGTGGTTTACCTGACCCAGAATTGTCGCTTTGAAGCTAGAAATTGCTAAATCTATGACCCGCAGTAGAACAGGTTCTTACATTCTGGTGCATTCTACACTACTAATGCGCGTGATAAAATTGACGTTTGGGTGCCAGAATTCATACATGTCTCCCATAATTTTTATTGTATATTATATTTTTGGGTTTTTTAAATACATTATAGGTATGTGTGTATATTTATATAATCGATTTAAAGACCCCAAAAGTATAAAATGAAAAGAATTACAAGACATTCTTAAATATATTGTTACTATTTTTCACACAATAAAAAAAAAAAATAATATTTTTTTTTTTTTTTACCTTTTTCCCCCAGAACTGCTAGTATTTGCTGTATGATACTATACGGCTGATCAGCCAGTTAGTCCACCTTTTTCTTTTTCCCAAAGGTCAGTAGTGCATGGAAATCACAGATCATCATGGGCTCATGTTAATTATTCAATATAAATTGCCCTGAGCACACAGTTCTTCTGTTTCCTACTTACCACTAATGGACAGACAGGTATATTGTTTACAGTGATTTTCCTATTGAATGTGTAACGCTTCAGCTCTGCAAGGAACAGTGACTGGCAGGCCTATTATAAACCAGCTCTTCTCTTATATATCTTCATTATTTCCGCAGTTTAGCTTTTTACAGCTAATTATTTGACTTGACTATTGACTATGGGAGGAAGTTAAACAGCTCTGTGCTCATGAAGGTTAGAGGCACAGTTAGACATCTAATACTGCTAGTACCTGCTAGATGTGGTGGAAGAAGCCATCAAGTGACAGTAAGGAGCGGAACATTAAAGAGAACCTGTCACATAGTGTTTGCCCCCCTGGCTGAGGACAGAACAAGCTAGTGTCAGACCTGCTGCTTCCAGCACTGTGTCCCTGGCCAATCAGAGGCTAGCCCCGCCCACCTCAACTGACAACCCTATTACTTTAAATAGGTAGAAACATGTGAATAACTGTCAGTGGGTGGAGCTAACACCTGCTCATGAATACGATTTGAGGGGTATATGCTCTAAAACTACAGCATCTTGCAGAATAAGGGGCACAGTGCTGGGACCAGCAAGTCTGACACTAGCTTGTGCTGCCGTCAGCAAGGGAGGCATAAACTATGTGACAGGTTCCCTTTAAGCTCATCTGTTGATGTGATTTAGACGTTTTCCAGGCAATCATCGTGCACTCCTGAACACAGCAAGAACTACTATAAAGCACAGCCCTGCCTTGATGAAGAATTGTATTCTGGCGGCCTTTTTAGACATGAGGTCATAATAAACTATCTGGATAGGTGTGGGTTTTCCAGTGTGAATTTAGATTTAGGTTTCTACCACTGAAACCACCCTCGAAGTCTACTTACTAGGAGCAAGAGCTAGTGGAAGTTTTCATTAACCTATACATCTTGATGAATCATATTTGGTGTAGTGAACATATCTTAATAGCTTCAATATACCCTCCAGATTAAAGGGGTTGTCTCACTACAAGAATTGCTTTTTATGTTAAGGGTCTTGCAAAAACAAGTCATTTTGCAATATGCTTCCATTAACAGTATCCTACCTATTCCTAGATATCCCCTCTTGTATGGGCTCCATCAGCTCCTCAGGTCAATATAGCTACAGACCTGTTCAATCTCTCCTGATAGGCTGCTAGTGCTAGTCGCTATAGCTACAGACCTGGTGTCCCCACTGCAGGCCAGAAGTAGCCAGTAGAATCTAGGAAGTACGTCCCTGAATTCAAAAATGAAACCAAGAAAACAGTACTGAGATAAGATGAATTGATGTAGTGAGGCAACCCCTTTAATGGTATAGGGTATCTTAGGTCTGTTACAGAAAATGCAATGCTTTTCTTCACTCTGCCATAGAGTAAAATAATAAGGGTGCTTTCACACAGTGCAATTTTGGTGTGTTTTTTCATTTGCAGTACTGCACTGCAATTAAAGAGGTTTTCTCACTACAAAGATCATATCTGTAATGATGAGGGCAGTATAAATAAGCACTTTTGCAATTGGTTTGCATTATCTAAATCATTTATTATAGCAGCTATGAGTGGCTAGACCTAAATCTGAACCCTGGGGTCGTGCCACACCCCCTTTGCTGTGATTGGCTGCCTGATATTTAGTTCAACCCTGGTCGAGACATGCCCTCTGTGCTGCGATTGGCTGCCTGCACTCTTCCCGCTGAGCTGTGTGAAAACAAAACTGAAAGTGGCTTTCTGTGCTGGATGCTGTCTGTGTCTATGTTCTTATTGTCTTTCACTCTGTCTGAGCTGTGTAATAATGGCTGCCTGAACTCTCACAGTGACAGCTCTATGTGAAGGATCTGGGCAATTACTGAGTCTCTAGCTGTTAGAATTACTGTCCCTCCCCCCATATAATACACACTGCTCCCCCTCTACCTCCTGCCTGGTAACAGATGGGAGAACAGAGTACATTTCTCACATTTGTTTCATTATTTCAGGCTGTATGTATAACCGTTTCCACCAATACAGGTGTCCTGGTTACAAGGAGCTTCTGGAGGGAGGTGACAGCTCTCAAGGCATGAGAACCGACCACTGCAGGAGATCTGCAGAGCTGTGATATCCTCTCCGTTCCACTGCTCACATAGAATGATGATGTCACCACTCTTCATTGAGGGAAGACCTGCATACTGGATTTGAAGCTGTAAGAGAGAGAAAACTCAAGATGTTTTCGAAAGCCTGTACCCTTTAAGGCCTGGCTTACATATGCTTAGGAGGTTCCGTTTGGAACCACCGTCACATGTACTGTTGGGAACATTGACGGACACCACAGCGGAAAACCGATGGATCCATTGTAATTAATAGGATCCGTTGGTCACAATGGATGTCCATTGTGAAACAGATCCCATGGCTTCAGTTTACCTGAGGTTCAGAACGAAGCCTCTGACAGATGTGAACCAAGCCTAAGCTGCCTTTATTACCAACAAGCTCCTTTCAGTGTACCTAAATTGTTTGGAAAGGTGTTATGGTAGGTTCACATGGCTGAATACCAGCGTATAGCGGCGCACCCAGTACGCTGATCAGCGCTTGTTTCTAAAGCACTCTGTGCCGGCCCCCATCCACTTTCAATTTCCCCAGTGCATAAGCGCCAGGAAGAAGCAACGTGTCACTCCTGGTGCGTATGGGGAATACGTCTGCTTATCATAGCACTCTATAAAAAATAAAAAAATTTACCAAAATGTGAAAGCACCCTAATTCTGGATGCCAGAGCCAGCTCAGCAGAGGGCGTATTGAAAACAAACTAGTTTTTAGTTAAAACTGTGCACATTTACAGCTTTTCCCTGTAGAATTTAACGCACTGATAGGAGCCTGAACCGTGAAGGGGTCATTACCTTTTTTACAGTCTGACCCCAGTGCTCTTAGTACTCATCCCATATTGTATAGGTTCCAATCATTGATAAATAGATAAAGCATAAAACACTTAGCCACAGCTCCTATAGAGATGTATTAAAACTAATAAGAAGTGGACTTACCTTTAGACATAAAGACAGTCCCCTTCAAAATGGACCCACAGTCATTTGTTAACTTGCAATGTTCACAAAAATTGAAAGTATGGCATGTAAAAAATGTTTAACTGTTATGCAGGTTCACATATAATGGCCATGGGGCAGTAGAGCTCTACATGGCTATAAACCATATGGCAAACACTGGTTAAGCACATAGATAGTTTTTATGTTCTTCACCTGTAGAGCAAACTGCATGTGGTTTTGTCATACAACTTTGAACCACTCAAGTCTGTAGGTGTTAGTACAAAAAAGGTTTCGGTCGCAGAAAATAGCGCCGCGGCGCAAATTTCAAAAATAGAAAATGTTTGGAATTTTTCTATGGTACCAAAACATAACAGAAACCATACATGTTTGGTATTGCCAGATTCATATCAACCTATAGAATACAGATAACACATAATTTTTACTGAAGAATGAATGGTGTAAAAACAAAACTCCCACAAACATGGTGCATATAAGTTTTTCTTCACATTTTGCCCCATTTAGAATTTTTTTGCTGTTTCCCAGTATATTCTATGGTAATATGAATAACACCACTGGAATGTACGTCTTGTCCCGCAAAATAAAAGCCCTCACATGTCTATGTAGGTGGAAAAATACAAAAAGTTATGGTTCTGAGAAGGCGGGGAAAAACTAACGTGAAAAAAAAAGCCTTGATGTTAAGGGGTTAATTAGAAATTATTTTCTGTTTCACATACACCGCAGACATCCATGACACCAAAGGAAACTGATGTTAAAAAGCAATGGTCCACAGACATTGTCCTGGAGTAGGGGGGCCCAAGCTGAAGTTTTGCACAATTAACTGCAGCTTACAGATGTAAGTGTGAATTCAGCCTTAAGTGCAGACTGTACAATTATGTATAGATCTTCAATGTACTTCTTGTTCTAAACAGAGGTGTAGATAAAGGCTTGTGGGCCCCCCTACTCCAGGACAATGTCTGTGGACCATTGCTTTTTAACATCAGTTTCCTTTGGTGTCATGGATGTCTGCGGTGTATGTGCCACAGAAAATTATTTCTAATTAACCCCTTAACATCAAAGCTTTTTTTTTCATGTTCGTTTTTCCCTCCCTGCCTTCTCAGAATCATAACTTTTTGTATTTTTGGGGCCCCTATGTAACTACCTACTGGGGAGCCATATATACTTATCTACTTACTGGGGGCCCTATATACTTACCTACATGTTGGGGGATACCTATCGACTATGGAGTTTATATACCTACCTACTGGCAAGCCTTATACACCTACCAGGGTGGCACTATGTACGTACATAACTACTGGGGGCCCTATGTAACTACCTACCTACTGAGGGGGCTTATATACCTACATTCCTAATGAGGGCCCTATATATCTATCCACTAGAGGGGCCCTATATACCTCCCTACCTACTGGGGACACTATATAACTACCTACTGGGGGCTATATTCCTAACTACCTGCCCGGCCACTTCCTGCCTGAGGCCGGAAGTGGGGAAATCGAAAACATTGCGGTGATGGTAGCCTTTACAAGGTTTCCAGCTGCCATGTTAAGTGATCAGGAGCCCACGATTTTGCCGCACGCGCTCCGATCGCAGTGAGAAATGGAGCGCAGCAATCCCGCTACAAAGCCCCTTACTGGCATCAGAACGTAAGGGGGTAAGGAGTTAAAGCAATTGTCCAATAGAAGAAAATTTATTTGACTTGGGTCCAGGCATTGGGAAAAAAGAAAAACAAGTGACACAGCGAAAGCCCCCAGTAGGTAGTTATATAGTGTCCCCAGTAGGTAGGTAGGTATATAGGGCCCCTCTAGTGGGTAGATATATAGGGCCCTCATTAGGTATGTAGGTATATAAGCCCCCTCAGTAGGTAGGTAGTTACATAGGGCCCCCAGTAGTTATGTATGTACATAGTGCCACCCCGGTAGGTGTATAAGGCTTGCCAGTAGGTAGGTATATAAACTCCATAGTCGATAGCTATCCCCCAACATGTAGGTAAGTATATAGGGCCCCCAGTAAGTAGATAAGTATATATGGCTCCCCAGTAGGTAGTAACATATGGGCCCCCAATAGGTAAGTAGCTATATAGGGGTCCCCCAGTTGGTAAATAGTTTCGTAGGCACCCCATTATAAATAAAAATAAAATACTCATCTCTTCCTCCTGCCAGCAAGTCCACTCTTCTCTACACCCTAAGCTGGATGCTTTAGGCTGGGGCCTAGGACAGGAAGCAGCGCAGCTTGCGCGATGACGTTACTTTATGGGCAGGGAGCACATAGCTCTCTCTGACCCATTGTACATCTCATGTATGTATGTTGTCCATCTGCCCTAATTAACTGTAATAATAAATGTGTAATAAATGGTTATTACCAGTATACTGTATATTGTGTTGCATCATTTATTGATTTTGTTCATACTGTATGACATTAAAGAACATGTTTTTATATAGATTTTAAAGATGTAAAATTAGCAAAAATAATGCATTTTGTGGTAAAATTTCTGCAATTTTTACATCACCTCTAGGCTGCATCACATCAGCATGTGGCTTCCCTCTAGCACTAGGAGATTCTAACAATCTGTAAATGGTAACAAATACTGATTCCACAAATATATATAATATTCTTATTATGGTTAGTGCATAATATAAGATTATATAGAATGAATTAAAGGAGTTGTCCTGTGAACCCCCTCAAAAAATATAACAAAAATGGTTTGCCTGAGACCTCATTCATCTCTTTGTGATGTTTTCTGTGCTAATTTGTATATTTTTGTGTTTTGTATAGTCTCCCTTCTCTGCGGCTGAGTAGCAGCATTCCTTTTTTAAAAACTATTCCTTTATGCCCTGTAAAACTACAAGTCCCCATAACCCTTTGTTGTATTTTGTCTATCTTTCTCCCTCTTAACCACAGTTTTATTGCAAGTCTTCTGTTTCCAACATTATATTGAAAGCTTTGGAGGAAGAACACAAGGGGTATGGCTTCAAAGGCTGGCCTGAAAAAGTAACAATCCTTTGGTCAATGATCTCCTGGGCTCAACACAAAACTGTTTCCTATGTGTGGCGACACACAGAACTACTGAACTTCCTGTCATCAAGCACCTTCTGTAGAACTTCAAGAATCCTACAAAAGATTTTATAAAAAAGTATATTATAAAAGTCCCTAACTTTAGGAGAGATATTAGAGGATATATTTTTTTCCAATGGAAAACCTCTTGTAACATTAAGCTCTGAAGTCTAGCATATTCAGAACTTTTTTGGCAAGGATGCATAGTGTGGCCTGAAAAATGTCATTGCCTATTATCAGGAATCAAGACTTGAGCATGTAATGGAAATATTTCACTAAACAAAGAGAGATGAGACTTTACATATGCTGAGACACTTAATGTAGGGCTAATATCATCGGTATAAGGTAACAGCAGTGAAAATCAAATAATACAGTTAATCTAGCAGCATTTCAAAGAATATTTAACCCACTTTACTTATTTACAATATAACGTGGATGTGCCTGCAAATTTACTGCAGCTTTGCAACTGATTTGCATAAAAATCCACAGCAGATTTTTCTGCCATGTCTGAATGTAGCTGTTACTACAAATGGTGCTAATTAAAACATACACTTCGTGTTGTAATGTATTTCCTACAAAGATTCTGTCGTCAAGATCTAGACCTGTAAATATCTGATTATCATTATGGGCCAAATGTATGAAAACTGTCTAGGTCTAAAACTCACTTTTTTGTCCATAGCAACCAATGAGAGCACCCCTTTAATTTCATATAGTGCTCTGGAAGAATGATAGGGGCACTCTGATTGGTTGCTGTGGGCAACCAAGTGAATTTTAGACCTAGACAGTTTTCATACATGTGGCCCTATGTGTTTAAAATATAGTTTTTGGGTGGATAAGTGAAGACTTACTGTTACGGAGCATGCCACGGTCTGTGCTCCGGTTCGCGGATGTGTCCATGCTTCCCTGACCTTGCGCCTTTTTCACCTCACCACCCCACGTGGTCTTGTCTTCAGTGCTGAGCCGGTCCCCGTCCTCCTCTCCCTGCCGGCGCTGGGCTTCTCCTGTATCTAATCTGCTGCATGCTTGTGGTCGCCCTTAGCACTCACATTGGTCGTCTGTGGCCAGAGTGGGCAATCCCATTTTCCCCTGCATCAATGGCAGCTGACCTGAGGCTCCTTATTTCTCACTTCCTCTACTCTCTCTGCCAGTTATTGGTGTATATTCTTCTGTGTTAATGCCTTGTTGCCAGTGTTTGTATTTTCCAGTTTTGACCTTTGGCCTTGCATTCCTAACTACCCTCCTGCCTGCCACATGACCTAACCTATTGCTAGTACTACCAATTATGTTTTTGACTGATTCTCTTGTACCTTGTTGGTACATCAGCTGTCACCGTGAGTGACCACATCAGTGGGAGCGGCCTGGGAGTTCCCCGCAGCCAAGTCCATCCTGCATTGTGGCAGGCTCTGATGAAAACCGGTTCCTTAACCTCCCCTCCCTGTCGTGGTTATTGCCACCTCTTCCGGTGACCCAGCAGATCAACCACCTGTCTAGTGTGACAGTATAACTTGATAATGGATACTATCAAAGTGCCTTTGCCTTACATCCATGACCTCACAACTGAAGTGACCTGACAAGGTCCCCGTAAAGAACAGCTCTTTCAGATGATTTAGGGTATTTTAGGACCGCTCCCAGTAGCACCTGCTGTAATTCCGCCTTTGGCTGCCATCACTATTCCTAGCCTGCATGTGTCTGTGCCACCTCATTACGACGAAAGCCCAAATATCTGTTGTGTTTATCTAAACCAATGCATGATTTATTTTGAAGTCCTCGTGCATCAGTTTCTCACTGATTGAGCCGAGGTGGCCTTCATCATTTGCCTATGCTCCACCGAAGTCCTGTCCTGGGCCACCCCATTCTGGAAGCGATGGGATCCGTTGACATTTCACCTATGTTTTTATTTGTATCCGAGAAGGAGACGAATGGAACACCACCTTCAACACCCGTGATGAGCACTTTGAGTACCCAGTGATGCCCTTTGGACTTTGCAACACGCCGGCGGGCTTTCAAGATTTTGCCAATGAGATTTTCCCAGACCTTCTGTATTTCTGTGTTATTGTCCATCTTGATCTTCTCTCCAGATTTAAAATCTTATCATGACCATGTCCAGCTGGTTCTAAAATGGCTACAAACGAATCATCATTACGCTAAACTTGAGATGTGCTCGTTTGAACAGACCAGCCTGCAATTACTTGGATACATAGACTCGGACAAAGGTCTGCAGATGGATCCTGAAAAACTGTCTGCAGTTCTTAAATTCCCGTCCAGTAGTCCTTCGGGCTATCCAACCCATTTTCGGTTTTGCAAACTATTACTGCCAACTCATTCCTCATTTTTCCACACTGGCGATGCCCAGCGTGGCTTCAACCAAGAAAGACAATAAAGCCTGAATCAGAAGATGCGTTTGCCCGTCCGAAAGCTGCTCTTACCACTGCACCCGACCAACTGTTAAAAGCAGCTCAGTCAAGATGGCTGCCGCCATAATCATTTGCCGACAATGGAATTAAAGAATCTACAGTCAGAAAATAAAAATTTCTAAGAAGAGATTATACAGTATATATCAGTATCAGTGTCTTGTTTTAATTAGTAAAAAAATATTGGTGATAGATTCCCTTTAACTATTCCAATCAGATGGAGTCACACTGCTGCAATGTCCATCCCTCAATCCCTCATGCTTAAATTTGAAACTCTTCCAGTTAAAAATGAATATAAACTACAAGCAACTAAACTACCAAATTAGTAAAGATTGTTCTGTAGCTTCCTCACATATATTTAAGTAAGTGAGCCTCCATAAGAAGGTCTTTGATACAGCTGATATGTATGGAAAACCATAGATCACTGTTGTTTTACACAAAGAACAAAAAACAATGTTTATTTTACCATATCATTGGTCTTGACATTTCTCTATAACCTTATCATCAATGCAGCCACCTTAAATAAATATCGCGGTGTAGAGACAGGAGGCTTTGTTTTTGCAGCCAGTTGGGAACATAGCCAGTACTCGTGCTCTTTATCAGTACAGCTGTGCCCTTTAAGATAGTTCTTGGTAAGATGTAAAACAGTTTTTCGGAACTGTACAGAAATGGCCCTGTTAATAGACAGCTTGGAACACGTCCAGAAGCTATTCCTGTCAAGATATAGATTATTTGTGAAACCTTTGAAGGGCACTGATGTCAAAAGGACTAAGATGCTCTAAACTGAGGCGCCTCACAGCATGCTATTCAAATAGTCAAATTGCTCATTTATCCTGTCCCTTATCAGTTTGATGTTAAAGATGTTGTCTCACCATGCTGTTTCACAGAGCCACAGGCAGCTTCAGGCTTACGCTTCATGGTCAGACTGTGGGTAGTTATTCAGGATTGGCATATCATCTCTGCTATTCCCAGCTGAGCCTGTTACAGTGGTATAAGTGCAGGAGGTTTAAAATCTGTAGTACACAAGGCTACAGAGCTCTGAGTGTTAATACCTGTCATTAATTTAGATAATCAAGCTAGAGATAAGACTCAGTAGGGGGTGACTCACCATGGTCAGACTGCAGAAGCGAGGAGAGAGACCGTACGAGGTGGTCTGTAACCAAGAGAAATTTGTGTACATTATCTGTAGATAAAATCTTCTTTATCTCCTGAACAAAGCAAAATCGAGACAGCAATGTCTTTGGTAATAGTCTTCATCTACCTTTCCCTATATGTTAAAAGCTATTCACTTTGGTGAGAAAACACCTTTAATGTTATGAAAGTATATGATACAAAACATATTAATAAACATGTTAAAGGGGTTTTCCCACAAAAGAAAACATCCAAGTAACAGGTTGGCTAGCTACGAGCTGACAGTGTTACATATTGAGGAAGGCGGCGCTTGTGGCTGTCATCTTTCATTTCTATGGGAGCTTCAAATATAGCTAAATACTCTCACTCACTATTTTTGTAATTCCGATAGAAATAAATGGGAGGACAGCGACAAACGTTGCCCACCTACTTCCACCACACGGTTGTCTCATAGCTTGCTATGAGGCAATCTGTAACGCAGAAGTTCCTTCATGGGGAAGACCCCTTTAATGATATTTGTTGAGATGCCACCATTTCATCAAAAACAATGATTTGCAATGCAGTATGTGGTTAGCAATTTTTAAAGAAGCACTGCCACCTGGCGTGTTAGCTAGCTAAATGAGTAATTGAGGTTAGCTTCCCTGATTGTCCATTTATCGTCTCCATTCTTGTTCTCTGTTGTATCATGTGACCAGAATTGAATGTGTTATGTGTTGACCAAAGTATTATAGTTAGGGTATATTCACACGGCTTATTTTGGGGCGCAATTCTCCGCTTATTTCGTGGTGTACTGCGCTTAAGACGCGGGGAAATGCGCCACATAACTACGGCAATCCATAGCTCTCAAAGAGAACTATGGATTATGCCTTGTCCCCCCACACGTACACGGGGAGATAAGTGACGTCACTCATTCGCGGTGTGTAAGCCTCGGGTGTACGCGAGCTCCCGAAACACACGATGTACTATGGCGCGTACTTTAAAGGGGTTGTTATATTTTTAAAAATATATTCATGCTGGTACTGCAATATTGAAATAAAAAAACTATTCTCACCTCTCTCCTCACAACTTTAACCACGCTGTCTCTCTAGGTTGTTAAAATGTCACATGAATGGCTGTGAGGACCAAGAAGTAAACAGAAGACCTGCTGACAGCGGCAGAGCTAAAACGGGGGTGAGGACATAGATGAGTACAAGCTTTTTAATACTGCAGCACTAATATAAATTAATTTTGAAAAAATGAGCATGGGCAACGCCTTTAAGACTAAGCCTACTTTCCTGAGCACATTTTGTAGTACATGCAGGGTTCAAATTTTATCTTGTTTGGTTATCAAAATAATTGTTGTGTATTATGTATTTCAGCAGTACAGGTTACTGTATGCCTGATTTATATTAGTATTTTTTAATATGTTACTAGGGTAAGTGAAGAAAAATAAAATTTTATCTTAATCCCATTAATGCTGAAGAGATTTTTCCCTTCCTGCCTTCTAAAGCCATAACTTTGTAATTTTAGGACTTGTTTTTTTGTGGGACAAGATGTTATTTTTAATGGTGTCATTGAACCTCTCCCAAAATCTGTGTGGGGTGGAACGTGAAAAAAAAGCAGCTGTGCCCTTTTTGTGGGGTTTAATTTTTAGAGAGTTTATGTTCAGTATAAATGGCAAGTTACTTGTATTCTGCAGGTTGGCATGATTCTGGTGATACCAGATTTGTTAAGTTTTCGTCATGTTGTAGTATTTTTAAAAAACTAAACTTTTCCTATGTCTTTAAATTAGAGCTGCAGCGCCATTTTCTGCGACCTTAGTGGGGGCTTATTTATTGTGGGCTGAAGTGTAGCTTTTAGTGGTATAATTTTGGGATACATACAACTTTATGATCACTTGCTATTTCAATTTTTTGAGAACACAAAATGACCAAAAAATACAATTTTGCCATTGGGATTTTTTTTCTACTTTATTCACCGTACAAGATAAATTATTAGATATTTTAATAGATTAGACTTTTATGGACATGGCGATACCAATTACGTTGCACTTTTTTTGTTTGTAAAATGGCCAAAGGGGGTTATTTTGAACTTTTAATATTTTATAATTTTTTTTTTTACTTTTATATATTTTTTTACTTTTAGTTCTTCTAGGGTACATTACTGTCTATGGCAGGAGTGGTTTAACTGATTTAGCTGCCATTGCTGTGATCCCCACAGTATCGGCACTGTCTCTGATTCCAGCTGCTTGCAGCAGGTCCTGGCTGTAATAATCAGCTGTTACCTGTCGCTCCGTACTCCTTTACTGACCTTATCACATACCAGCACCCAAAATGTCAGTTATGGATTAAAAACACAAAAGTGTTACTGAAATACCTTTCCAAAATAAGTCACCTTTTCTGTTACTATCACTCTCACACAGGTAAAGCACACTTATTGGACATGGCAGGGCTACCACTGTGTCTCAGGCTAGTGATGGCACTCTTGGTTTTCTCTTTGTTATTAAGCTATCTGGGAGAACTGTTTCTGTTTGCGCACACCACCAACAGGCTTAGAGAGTTGTGTAGGCAATGCCACCTGAGAAAAGGTATGCGAATGAACTCTCCCCAGAAGGAAGTCGAGAGGTAAAACCCTTAGTTATGCTACAAAAGGTTTAGTGGAAAAAATATTTTCTAAACAATATCTCTCCCAAAGACAAGCATTTTTTATGGGCTTTGCTACATCATGCATTTTTAGGAGCAGCAGCTCATTAACTCTGTGTGTCATGCCATGATTAAGGGTGAAATAACCCGAAAGGCGTCGTCAGTTTCTTGCTGATATGTACTGATATGCATTTTTAAAGGAATGGAATAAAAATATTATTTTATGATGGAACCAGAGAACATTCATTGTTTTGCTTAAGGCTTAACCCATGGGCTATCTCCGGACCTACATGCTGGATACACTCCCAGGATTAATCGATCAAGGAGCAGGCAGAAGTTACTGAGACCTGTTTGGAGTGGAGAGTTTGGTTTTTCTTCAAACACACTGAACACACAGGAAACAACTCTGCGTCAAGCCCAGAGATCAGGTGACCAAAGGGGTTTAGCCTTTTTCAGAACAGTCTATGAAGCCTTTTTATTCTGCCTTCCAAGGCTTTTAACATGAGGTAGCAGATATGTAGGGAGTATGCACTGAGGGTGAGAGGGAAGAAGAGAGACAAAGCACATCAAAGGGCTTAAAGTTACAGGGCAAAGGGAAACAGCTTTCAAACAAGAAGTGCTGCTGCTCATCTGCAGAGAAGGGAGGCTACAAACAGCACAAGAAATAAACAAATTAGCACAGAAAACATAACAGTCAAATTAACCCCTTAGGCTATGTTCACATGAGGGAAATTAGGGGCGCATTTCGCAGCGTATTTTGCGGCGTACTGCGCTGAAATACGAGTGAAATGCGCCCCAGTCATTACAGTAATCCACAGTTCTCATAGAGAACTATGGATTACGCCTCCTCTCCCCGGGCATACAATACGCTTACGCACCGTGAGTAATGACTATCTATGGGGCCGGCAGGCTCCCGAACACCCGGCGTAATTGTGGAGCGTACTGTACACCCTGCAATTAGCCGTGTCAACTTAGCCTTAGCGACATATGATGTATATTTATGTCATAGTGCCAGTAAGGTTCTAGGTAGTGGATTACTCAGTAATTGCACCACATAGGAGGAGGTAATGGTAATGAGGTAATGAGTTTTCTCTGGACAACAATAGATAAAATTAGACTAAACCAACAGGGCAATGAAAAGGTAAATACATAAAAGGATAATGGGTTAATCTTTTTTCTGCATTGGGGAGTTTCCAGATTTCTTCACACTTATTAGTTCCTGCTGATAACATTTACACTTCTCAGGCCATGGTCGTCTTGGAATAGAGCTGTTAAACAATCCTAACAAACAATGCTTGGAAACCTCTAAAGAAGCATTTATTCTATCTACAATACATGAAAAAAACTTTGAGATTCTCAGTTCACATGTTTTGATCAAAAAATGCTTAAGCCACCCCTGGCTACCAACGGGATCTCAAACAATCCTCTCACTGCTGTGCTTTCAGAGTTCACAGAGGGAAAGTCAGAGAGTCAAACCAGAAAGTTTGTATATTGGGGAACTTTAAAAAATGATGTAAAAAAAGCCCCCCCAAAAAATAGGTATGATAGTCACATCAGAAACGGATGGGCCTAAGCTACGACTTGGTATCAAACACTGCCCGTCTGCTTTGTTTCTAATGCCAGCCTTTGATTTCTCCCTTCCCATGTGCCCTACAAACGCAGGAGTGACAGCTATACATGTGGGAAGTTTCATATCTAAAAATATGAAACTGGGGTGAACATGTGATGCATGGTTCTCCCATAAATCCTTACGAAATATTGACACCGCTCAGTCTGATATGACTGTTTTGATATGGGGGTCTGAGTGCAGGGACCTGGGCAAGATGCTAACAAAATTGAATGATATTTCTTTGATGCTTAGACCTCCTGCTGGGAGGGTCTCCTATCTGACTCATGAGCAGCCAGGTCTTGCGGTCTTTTGCCTAATTGATGCTTCCTAGTGACATGTGTTGCACAGTGGGGCGCTTGAGTGACTTTTGCAATCTGAGTGAATTTGAAGTCGGGGGGGGGGGGGGGGGGGTTGGGTGACTTTTCATTTTTTTGTCTTTTTCTCACATAGAAAGTGTCAAAATCAGCTGTGGCATCCCCTTAATTTCAAACTGACCTTCTATTTTCCCCCCACAAACTTCACTCCTCCACTTCTGCTACACTGCTACTTTTGAAAAGTTTACATCAAAATTTTTCGATAAATCAGGCGCAATACATTTTGAGGCACAAAACCCAAAAACCCATCTGAAAACAAACTCTTTACCTTGCTGTGAATATTACCTTTCGGGTCACTGTGCTCTGTCAGGATCTTCGTTCTTGGTCACCTTTAGAGAGATGAGCTCTGACTACCTCTAGACATAAGTGGAGAAGCGCAGCATTGCTTCTAATGCTTAGCAGTGAATGACACGTAAGTGTCACTAACCATTAAATACTATAATTAACAGCATCAAATCCACAAGATGAAGTATTGATTTCATGACTGCAGTAATTACATACACAGAAATGTATCTAGTAGAGATTGGTGTGAGCAGACGGGAAGCAGGGAGATATAATCACACATGTCAGGAGGCAGATCACAGTCATCCAGGCTGGAATTTAAATGGACGTTAAACTTTAAATACCAGTCAATTCAATATGAAAATGAGCCGTGGAGAATTCACAAATGGATGTAAAAACCCCTGGTGACAATTGTTATGGTGCTTGATGTTGCCTGCAGCTATTTAGTTGAATTTAATCCAAATGCTTGCTGTTGGTGACAGACCTCAGATGTGTGTTACTGATGTGGTTTGGTTCATTTTATTTATTTAAAAAAATTTTAAACTAAAGGGTTTTGTACAAATTTTTTCAGATCCGCTTTTTGAGCCGTTTTTTGGACCCAAAATGGATCCAAAAAACATATCTAACAATGTGCAGTGTGATTTACATTGGTTTCAATGTAAAACACGCATCTCCGTTCAGATGAGTGATCACTGCTGCGTGTTTACTCGCGTCTTTTCAATGCTTTTTTTGGATCCGTTTTAAGAATTAACATGTCAATTCTACCTGCGTTTTACACAAGTGAAATCTCCATAGGGAACAATGGGGTGCGCTTTTGGAGCCCGAAAAACGGATCCAAAAGTGCAACATACTTTTGGGTACGTTTTGGATGCGCTTTTGATACGAAAAGCGCATCCAAAAATGCATTGGATTAAAATTTGAAGTGTAATACACTAAATTGGCCCCTAGAGGTCTCATTTAATCTAGAAGAACTGTTTGAACTTTAGTAACCCAATGACCCAATAGAGGGAGCTAACAGCATTTTACATGTGTTTCAGATGAAGCCCAATAGAGGGTGCTTCCAGCATTTTACACGTGTTTCAGATGAAGCCCAATAGAGGGTGCTTCCAGCATTTTACATGTGTTTAATCTTATAAATCACTTTTTAAATGTATTGAATGATATCAAAGCAGTTCTTTAGTATAGAATGGGTGTGTATAGAAATTATACAAGTTTTAAGTAATACATTTATTAATGTTTTAGATAAATAGTTTATTATAGAATGTTGAGTGGTTTCAGTATAATTGACAGTGTCATTACTCATGGCGCGTATTCGCCGCAAGTAATTGACATGTCATTTATCTCCCCGCGCGTACAATACGATTGTATTGTATGAGTGGGGAGAGGAGACGTAATCCATAGTTCTGTCTGAGAACTATGGATTACCATAATTTCTGCACACATCTCGCCCATATTAGAGCGCAAATGCGTGCCGAAATTACTCCGTGTGAACATAGCCTAACAGTAAATTATTCCTGCTGTCTTAAAAAAAAAAAAAAACAATCCAAACCTCCATTCCATCAATGATACTGCAAGTCCCCCACTAAGGTCTTCTGTGGGCAGCCGGATCGCCATTGGCTGCAGTGGTCACTTGCCGTTATCTGACATCTTTTCTGAATGGTGATGGCAGACAGTGGCATGTGACTGCTGCCAATCAGTGACTGTAGCGGTGATGATCTGACTGCAGGCAGGGGAAGTAAATAGAAGACCTTAGGAGAGGACCATAGTGGCATTGCTGGAATGGAGGTGAGGACAACAGTGAGTATGTTTTTTTTTACATTTTTTTAAATCATTAATTTTTATTATTTCATATTACAACAAGTAGTAATTGACATTTGACTAAATCAGGGTAAATAATTGCACTTTTTTTTAAACATCTGAACAGTGGCAGTTTAACATTGTACTAATGTTTAACTAATTGTACAGCTGTGCAGGTGGGGAACCGGCTGTTGGCAATAGCTGGGCTCTCCACTGAGAAGACAGAGAACGTTTATTGTTCTTGATTGCAGTGTTTAGAGAGCTCAGAAAACACTGTATACACAGACAGCCAGGAAGCCTGTTGGCTCCCTGCTTCCCAGCCTGGCGGTCACATGACCGCCAGGGCCCGGTGACTGCTTCAGCTGCTGGGTATTAGGTCAGCTCTGCAGTCACCACAGAGGATGTATTTCTCTTTGATTTCCACTATAACTGGGGCGAATAGATCAGTCTCAGTTACAGGAAAATCTGGAAAAAAAAAGAAAAAAATTATGTAAAAATGCCCGCCAAAGGTCTTTTTTGACCTTATGGAGGGCAGAATGTGTAAAATAAAATAATTAAAAAAAAACACACACACACAAATGTTTTATTAAAATAAATTATTACAGAACAAGCTGCCACTTTTTAGCCCCTCCCCGGATGACCCTAAGGGTATGTTCTCATAGAGAACTATGGATTAGTACATCGCGTGAACATACCATAAAACTTTATATCCCCTACATACACATATCCGTGACGAAAAAATTACACAATTACAAAACTTATTTGTTGTTAGAAAATTAAAAAATGTGAAAACTATTAAAACTATTGTAATAATGACATAAAAATAAACCCTTAGATATTATATAAAAGAATGAAAATGTAGTAGAATAACCGAGTGCAAAAAAGCGTGATAGCGTTAAAACTGGAATGTACTAAGGAAAAGGAGAATGTGCATGAGCAGGAAGGGTGGATAAAATGCCCATCAGGAACTGGTTAATGACGGCAGCAGCAAGAATTCATTATAAAAGCTAGATGTGGAGCCCCTTCAATAAATGTAAGTATATATTCACATCACAGATGGGAAAAATGTAGAACAAAATTAGGCTCTAGGTTATTCTAAGACAAGGTGGAGATTTTGCCTATATTTTGCAGTTGATTAAAAAAAAGTAAATCTGTGACACATAAAGGCAGGGGTGTACAACCTTTACCACTTCAAAGCCCAAGAAGTGCAATAAAACTTTAAGGGGTTGTTCAGCTCACAGAAATTTTTTAAAAGAGCAGTTAATGGTATAAAAACCAAAAAACCTGTTCTCACCTGTCAGGAAAACCCCCGCCGGTCCACTCAAGGGTCGACGGCCTGACTTGGGGTGTATCGTGACAAGGTCAGCCAGATACTGTTTCCGTTAACCCCTGTCCACATGGGCACAGGAAGACCCAGGGAGTGCGAGAGGACACCCTACTCGCTCACAACCCTGAACGGATGGGAGAGATCTGTTTGCTGGTTAACCAGAGCTCTGCCAGCCCAATAAACTGCCACCTGCCCCTTGTTTGGTTATAAGACTGGTCTGTAACCGACTTACAACAAGGCCAGGAACCAGCCTTGGGATAGCTATATTTTAAAGACTGAGTATAAGGCGGGTGAGGCCGATGATCAAGACAGACTAGCTCAGATTAAAGTTTTTTAGTTTTAAATTTTCCCTTGGACCAGCGCACTAGACAGACAATATATACATAGGGACAATACTATACAGATATAAGTCAGAGGTGCAAATATAAGTATGGTTACAAAGAAAGGCAGCAAATGTGTATAGTTACCTTAGGTTGACTTGGTCCTGGGTCCACATGGGGGGTTAATGTGGCCCTGCTTCTGTGTGGGTGCTCCTGGAATGCTGGAGTCAGGTACCCCCCCTCCAAAGAACAACAATGGGCAATCTTTTTTATTTTGCTTATAACAGTACTGAGACGGCCCCCCTACACTCCCCCTCACGCCCCTGGGATGGCCTGTACACTCCTCCCTCTTGAGGTCATGCAGTTTGTGGCTGAAACACAAAACGTGCCGTACTGCGGCAGGGCATTGGGACAGAACTTAGCCAGTGGCACCATCAGAACCGGATGGGCCTAAGGTATGCCCTGGTACCAGACATGCCTATCCTATTGGCTTTCTAAGGCCAGCGTTGTATTTCTCTCTTCCGCTGCATCCTACGAAGATGGGAGTGGCAGCTATACGCATGGGGAGTTTCATGTTTTAAAATATGAAACCGGGGTAGACCTGTTATGTTAAATCTTTATGAAATATTGGTGCCTCTGTGTCTGCCAAGGGCCCTTGAACCTGGGGACTTGAGAGCCAATGTGTTTTCTGGTGCTGATGAATTTGCATGAGGATTCTTTCATGTGCTGACCTCCTGCTGGGATGATCCCTCTCCGTCCTTTGTTCGCCAGGGCTGAATGTCTCCTGCATAATTAACATCTTCCTTTGGAAGGGCAATTACAATGTGTCTGAGCTGGGGCTAATTCATTGAGGCTTTCCTGGTGGAGCTGGGGTGATTTGAGCAATCTGAGTGACATGAGTTATGAAGTTGGAGGGGGGGGGGATGACTTGTCATATTTGAGTAAATTTTCCTCACATCACCTATTTAATCCCCCGATCTAAGATAGAAGATTAGACAGTTGTTCTATTATCTGGCAGTGCTCACAGTCTGTAAGCAATCAGTTGTCGTTCCCTTGGCAAAACGGTTCCTATCACTGGGCGGTAATGCCAATGGGACGGCTTGTGACCACTGAGGCCACTGTTTGGCTGCAGCAGTCATGCGCCAACCACTTGTAAAGAAACACTATAGTGACTATTGGAGCTACTGTGCTGGATTTCCAGAGGGATTCACGAGGTGCGTAACATTACTCTTGTGTAATATTTTTTTCTATAATTTGGACAACCCCGATAAAGCGGCTTCTCCATCAGGGACCTTTATGGAATATTGACAATATATGTTATAAATGCTCAACAGGTAGGAGCTTACTTTTAGGAAACACAGAAGAGCTGAATGTTTTTTAACTCCCATAAAATGCAATTAAGAGAGCAGCATGCATGCGCGGACACCTCTCCACATCTTATGAGTACCAAAGAGTCAT